>JANQBM010553998.1:0-38392 GCA_025594535.1 Erythroxylum domingense | reverse complement strand
TAAAGAGGTTTCTCTCTAGTGTCAGACTTCATGCACCACACGTATGAAAACACACAAGCAAAGCAACCAGAAAAATCACAGAAACAATGAATAAATCCATTAATTCCTTCATGCTGTATTCTCATCTTCTAAAATCGCAAGTAACGCAGCATAAAACCAGAGAAATCATCGAAACAGAATAATAAGCACGAAAGCAAGCACAAATAAATACATGGAGAATCGTAGTAACAGTACAGTAATAAGCAACAAAAGTAAACACAAACCTCTGGAGCGAAAAAAAAAAATCGTAGCAAGTAAGATGCAGAAGATAGTCGGTGCAACTGTTTTAGAATTAAAGAAAACCTGTTGTGATATATTAGGGAAACGTCTTTTTCTCGTTTCCGTAAAACAGTTGTTGTTTTCTTAAACATGAAAATAGCGCAACGCAAAAACAACCAACCAAACGTGTTTTAAGAGGAAGTTTTGTTTTTTATAAAAATCACAACAAAAAACAGGAGAAAAAAACGAAAACAAACACCCCCGAAATCTATAAGAGTAATTGCATCGAGATAAATGAAACTAACATATAGAAATATTAAGATAGGTTGAAGATAATATATGAGTATGAACGAAAGATAGATAATAATTGATGAAAATATAAAAACATTAGTAATCAAACTTGTAATTCTCATTTTCTCTTGAGTGCCAATCTGTCGGCATTAATGAGATAGAGAGACAGGAATAGAAAACTAAGAGTTTGTTTTTTATGTCGAAACTAAAACAAAAGTTAGTAAAAAATGTATTGAAACGTTACTCACACTTATAACTTTCTTTTCTCTATTCATCGTTCTGAAACAACTCTTAAAAAATTTCAAAATATTGTTCATAATCATACAAACTCATATAATCAAGAGAAGGAAGAATTAACACAACTTTATACTCGTTTTCAAAAGCATTATCAAACTCATATATATGACTAACCAGTGTATGATCTATAACCACATATCTATTGAAATTATCTATTTTGAAAGTTTAGTATCTTAGTATAAAGCAGAAAAAGATTATTATAAAGAACGATATAATTATTTACAATTTTTCATAAATAATAATGGAATATTACCTATTAAAGAAAGACTTGATCACGCAACTAATCTTTATAATTCATATAATCAAGAATTACACGATTTATACAATACATTAACAGAGCATCAAGGAAATTTTCATTAAAATGGCAAAAAATATACTAGATCTAGATACTTTAGAATTAACATAATCTACTGGAACCTTTCATATCACTACTCTATTATCAAATGAAAAAAAAAAACAAATAGCTAAAAAGAACTTAAATCTAAAAGCAGGACAAGATATTAATTATCATCCTTTTAAAAATATAATAAATTGAAAAAATATTATTTATTTTGAAAAAATCATTCATGAAACACCTATTAGAATAGATCAATGTATGGACATATTCGTATAAGTCTAATTGATCAAGAACAAATTTGTAAATAATTACAAAAAATTCTCGAAGATAAAAGAATTAAAATAGGATATATACATATGTCTACTATTCAAATATTATTAAAATCTATTTTTCAAGAAGGAATAGATTCGCCAATAAGAATGGCTATCATTGATGAAAGAATGAATAATTTAAATGATCAAATAATCGAAGTAATGAATGGTAATTTAGCCTATGGAAAAAAATTTAACACCCGTTTAAAATTAAGAATTCCCTTACAATCTCAAAACCTAAACGAACCAATTACTGTTGCTTATAAATTCTATAGAGAAAATTTAATGACTAATAGTCAATATCCTATTTCTATTACTTACCAAATTAGTTATGCTTTAACTAGTTTATATCATAGCATTGAATTTAAAAATACAGATAAAATATATATTGATTAATTATTTAATGATGTAGTAAAGGTAGGTATCAGTTTAAGAAATAATCTTCGAAAATTACCATAAATAAATTACCTAATCCAATTTTATGAATCCACCTCATCCGCTCCACGATTATCATTATTTGAAAATAAACAATCAAATGACGAATTTTTAATTAGATCATAGTTTTAGGATTAGAAAAACTCATTAGATTTGCTTAACCAGGCATTGAATTAAACAAATCTATTAAAATTACTGACCCACAAATTGAAAACGAAAAGCTAGAAGAAAAAATAGGTCAAGAATTAATAATAATTAAAAATCAACTTATTCAATTAAAAGAGCATCTCAAAAATACTTTATGAGTATTACCAAAGTTATTAGATAAACAAACAAATATTGAAATTCAATTAACAGAAATAATAACTATAACTCAACCATTAATAGAAAATAGCACAAAATCACCAAAAATTAGTGAAATAAACGATCAGAAATTAATTAAACTATTAGATTCATTAAATGAAAAACTTGATAAAATATTAAAATTAATAACTACCAAGTTAGAAATAAAAGATTGCCAAAAAGACTCAAAAGTGGTACATGTCCTTTGTTAATCATTGGAGTATAACCTGAGAGGGTTGAAATTTTTTGTATTCAATATTTGTTATTACTTTTCAAAAAGAAACAAATTTTTATCTTGGGAAGCAAAATTTGAGTCAGAATTTCACTATTATCCGAACCTCCTGTTTAATTTTGATGGATACATGAACGTGAAAATTAGATGTTTTAGGCTAAAATAGAAATAAAAAGGAAGTATCCCTTTAAGTAAGAAAAATGCCACTGAGTCGTCGGTGTGTTTCTTTGTTTTTTTTTTTACCCTTTCTATTTGTCTGGTTTTGGTAGCACCTCGTTATGATGCTTGTCCAATGTCAAATGTTTTAAAAAGCGCCTGATTTTGTTTCAGCTTTGGTCAAGTTTGAAGGTAACATGAAAGGGCATATATAATGGGCTCGGGGACCCTAAAACACCATGGGCTACAAAAGACGCCCAAGTTGGCAAACTTCCAAAAAGAGTGCATTTTTAGCTCCCATGGGAAACAAAAGGTAGCTTGGTAAATTAGAGGCTAAAATCCACATTGTTGCCAATCAAAATCATCACTCCAATTCTCTGCCCATTTCATAGTTAGTTGGTAAAACATCGTTCCTTTTGAGAGCCACATCCCATGTCAGCATTTCGTTTCAAGAGTTAGGAATATAAAAAATTTGAAGTTATCACAAATGTAGGCAGTACAAAATGGCATAACCGATGAGAGAAAGGGATAATAACAATTCAATGATAAAATTTGCACAATGACAGCTGTCAGCGAATTCTAGAGACAGGTTGTCAGGGAATCCTAATCATAATTAAGATCATGTTTCTAAAGCCAGACAAAATAAACAGATAAAGGTAGAATGGTTACCACGTTGGCAACTCAGTTGGGCACATAAAACCCTTGATTAAGATAAAAAATCAATCAGGAAAGAAGGCATACTTACTGAGGTAGAAAACTTAAGCAGCCAACTTTAGATTAGGAATTTGAAGCAACATTCCCTTGTCATGCCATTATTTCTCACCGAAAGTTCATACCCAAGGAAAACAAAATTGAAACATAAATTAGTCCTAAGAATATCTCCGCCTAATGATATTCAACAGAACATGCTTAGTACAGCCAGAGAAGCATTACGCTCTCTTATAGTGACCAGTCTTAAAATGCCACGATAGAGGCAAAAGTGTGGTATGCCATCTCTTTATAGCATCTCCAGACATTTTAGTTCTGCAAAAATGATAATGCATAAAACACACACGTGCAAGTTCCAAGGGAAAATGAACTTTACATCATGCTAGTAGGAGAAGCCATCAATTATTTAGACGCCCTTGCATCACAGTCAGCTGCATACGGCATGGAAAATTATTAGGCAATACTTCTAGGGCCAAAACTTTGAGGTGAAAGTTAAAGGTCCAAAGAAGCTTCCTTGGCATAGCCAAAGAGATAAATTCATACAGAATTATATGACTACAGAATAAACAGACATCCTTTTTCTACCACCTCTTGCATTTTCAAGTTTCTGCCCAAAATAACAAAAATGGACAAAGAGATGGGAACAATATCATTTTTCAACTCAGTGGATATGAAGGCTTTATATGTCGTGTGAATACATATATTATAAGAAGCCCATCGGGTTAACAAAGCAAAATCAAGAAGAACACTCTTCTCTTCAACCAATACTTTGCTATCATGTGTGGTATAAAACCAATTTCCAGCATTTGTCAATCACAACAACTTTTAATTATTCCCATGGTAAAACTCATCCAGTTATAAATAGATTAAACTATTACAATCCATCTTACACGCCTCTTCCCAAACAAGTGTATAGCCAAACTTAGAAGCTTAACACATTCTAAGCACGAAAAAAATATACACAAGTGGATAAGAAATGAAAACAATTGCCAAAAGAAGCAAACCTGTCCATTTTAATGCACCAATTAATCTAAATTCTTGCTTCGCAATCATCCTTTTATGTCAACAATTTCCTTTTACTCTTTGAAAAAGTTGACCTCTCTGATGCGCTATTTTGGATATTTTTTCCAATTTGTGATTTTATGCTGCCATAACTTTGTGAAGGAGCTTTATCATTTGGCTTAGCATATAGTTCCTCAACTGACCTTCTACCACCATTCCTTCGAGAAGTTACCCTTCCATATAAACTCTTGTTCCTATCTACTCTACCCCTGCTGGTAGGGACCTTATGATAACCCATTTTCTTATTCTTATTTTTCTCATCTTCTTCATCATAACAATAGCCATGACGACTAGCATCCTTAAAATCAGAGATTATGCCATTCACTTTCCCACTATCATCACCATTCTTTTTTTCTGCTTGCTCCATAGATTCACCAGTGTTCTGCCTTGCTTGCTGTTTGCTTCCACCAGGAACATTAATTGCTTTGCGATCTTCAATTACTGTATGCATAAGATGAAGATATTGATTCCTAATATTCATCACTGGATTATTATTAATTAACAAACCTCTCTTATAGGCCTCCTTCAAAACCACAGTATAAGTTCCTATCTTACTTGAAAGGTAAAATATCCCAGGATAATGAAGTAATGCTCTCCTAAACCTTGATCGAATACCCAACCACTCTCCCATACGCAACAAAGTATCCTTCTCCACCATCCTTGAAACAAAGAGATTAAGAATCTCATGCAAAACCCCCACAGTCCATTTCTCCGACTCATCAGTACTTGGTCCAAGATGCGTTGCATTCTCATACGGAGAAATATAAGGCAACTTTTGCCAATCATCATACCACTTCTTCAGTTTCTTGTCCACCTCAAAACCCTTTGAGAACTGCATAGGGAATGAGATTGGCATCCCTTTCTCATTAACCATCCTTGCACCTTTCATTTTCTGTTCCACAACTGAAATTGCTGATTCACTGCTCCAACAAACCAACTCTAGTTCCAACTCATTACGCGACTTAAACATATTCTTCTCACCAATAAGTCGAAAACAGTCAGGGAAATCATAAAGTATGCTATTCATAAATTCCTGATGCAAGCCCAAATCCCATTTAATGCTGTCAAGAAACTTCAAAGGTACCTTATTGATTCTAGCAATCATTAGCAGCTTCAAAAGCCTATCAGCAACATCCTGCCTATAGTTGTCACTCTGATAAACTAATTTCTCTTCAGCATCCAGATCAAGTACCTGTGGGGTGAGCTTGATGTGGGGTTGAATCCCAGTTCCTCCAGGGAGATATTCCTCGAATATTGCAGGGTATTTTCGGATGAAATCGATAGGACGAATGGGAATTTCGAGATTTTGTTTCTGATTGTGGATAATGGGAAGAGGAAGAGACTTTGCTGGGTCTGATATGATGAGGTTCTTTATATTCAAAACGGGTCTTAGATGCTTTTCTCGCTCCACAGCATGATCAAGCCCCCTGTCCCGGAGATGTTTAAGGGAAGCAAAGTCGACGAAGCTACGGTGCTGGCAGCTGCAATGGCGAATCACGGAAAGAGAGTTGGGAAGGAATCGCATTGCTGACTTGGAGGCGAGACTTCAAGAGGGTTTTGTGGCCGTCAAATGCCTTTCCGCTGGCTGCAACGGCAATAAAAACTAAAAACATTGTTATTATATTAGAAAAGGCCAATTCTGACCGGGGAAATTTAACCTTAAAATTTAGAGGGTATATATAAAATCATAACATTTAAAAAATATTTAAATATAATTCCATAATAATGAAAAAACTGACTGTAGATGTTAAATTTTTTGCCAAAGTTTTAAACATTATTTTATTTTATTTTATTTTTGAGCCCTACTTTTTCGTGTCATATCTAACGTAATAATATGGGGCTACTTTCTTTAAAAAGAATAAAAAATATTATCAATTTAAAACTTATGAGACACATCTTTAATTAATCCTAAAAAATTTTTTAACTTGAGCAAACATATTTACTTAACTAATCAGAAAATAATTGATCAAAACTTAACAAAAAAGATCCCTCCCCGTCTTACTTAACAAAAACGATCCCTCACTATTTTGTGCATATGGAATCCCCAAAGTTATCAGAGGTGGCTAGAATCCCAAAAGTTGTAGAAGGCTGGTTGGAATCCCTGTCACCTCTCTGACAGTCTGGAATCTCTCATTCGGTCTCATTTATTGATTTTTCTATTTGTGTTGAATTCCTCAATCTCCTGCATTACAGGGTCTTAGTTGTTGGATACTAAAAGTAGTCGTTGAAAGCATCTTCATCTAATAGTCGCTCTCTTAGGTGAGTTTTTCTACATTGGTGATTCAAGTGGTACCAAAAGAATGGTGTTGAGCAAATTTTACCTTTAATAAAACTCTCAATATCTGCGAGTATACGGATCGTAAACTTGTAGCATGATAAAATAGTAAGCAAGTAAACCTAACTTTGTCTAAGGTATTGGAATATGAATTAAATGAGAAAAATAACAGAAATTGAAGCAATCAAATGAAATTAAGCAATTAATCAAATAACAATTCAACTGCCACAATTAACTAGGGATGAATTTCATTACCTATTTTATTTTACTTGCATTAGTTTTAGTTTCTTTTCATTAAAAACCTAAAATAAATCCTTAGGTTAGATAATAAGGGAGGGATAATTACTAAAATTCACCGTCTTTGTGAGATCCACTCGTACTTGTCAGTACTAGTTACAGTTACACCGTACACTTGCAGTTATTACAATAATGACTAACTCACAAATAGGTCAATTAATTTTTGGCACCGTTGTCAGGGACTTTGATACTAGGAAAACTTGAATGCTATTACTTTAGTCATTTTCATTTTATTTTGTTTTATCTTTGTTTTATATTTTATTTTATTGTATCTTATTATATTTTGTGGTTTATTAATTTAAGTATTTTTTTTAATTTCTTTACTAGATCTTGAGTTTGTGGTTTATTAAAGGAATTATGATTTATTGTTATAGCCACAGCTCACAATAGAAGGATAGAGTGGACAGGGCTTTTATGGGAGCCAGAATATGTCTTCGTAAACTATGACATCACCATATGGGAGAGAGAGGTGTTCTCACATGTTTTTAGGAGCTTAATTGATATCCAGGCAATGTTGCAGCATTAGTAGGAGTTATCACTACAATTATCAATATTAAGCACCAACTTATATAGGGAGCAACCTAGCATGTATAATCAACCTCATGGTGCAATTTATGAGAACAACTATAATTCAGAATGGAGCAATTCCTACGCCTATGGATGAGACGATTAAGCTCCAGCTAGATATTTACGGTAATAAGAACCCACAGTTAATAAGCCAACTATGGAAGATATGATGGTTGATTTCATTTAAGAATCAATCATGAAGCTTCACAAAACAGAGGCTTGAATACAAAATATCTTATAAACCAACTAGCGGACATATTATCTGACTAGATCCAAGGGAGTATGCCTAGTCTTATTGAAAAGGATGCTGAAAAATATGGAATGGCAATCACCCTTAGTAGCGAAAAGAGTTTTTAGTAGAAAAAGAAACTCTTAGAGATAAATTAATGGAATTCATTAACGAAATGAAAGCTAACCGGCACAAATTCGAGAGTGAAGACAAGATAAGAGTTGGATTGTGGAGTAAAGTGACATTCCAAAAAGAGCTCCCAGTGGAAGAAGAAGAAGAGGAAGAGGAAGCAAGTCTTAGAGATAAATGAATGGAATACCTTGCCAAACTTAAAGCTAACTGATGGAAATTCGAGAGTGAAGAAAATTCAAGGGTTGGCTTCGTGAATGAAGTGACATTCTAAGAAGAGCTTTTGGAAGAAGAAGGCCTCCATTCAAGAAGAGAAAGTAGAGGAATGGCAAAAGATAACTAAACAAGATGAGCCAAAAACCTCTGTCCAGGAAGAAGAAGAAAAAGAGTGGACAGAAATGGTTAAGGAAGAACTAGTGGAGGAACTAAGTAAGGAAACTACTGATGAGGCGTTGGTTGTAACCTTAAGTATGGAGGGTTCTTAGTTCCTCGAGCACAAATTGTTTAAGTTAGCTGATGATTCAGGTAGCTTTGTTATCTCTTATTTTATTAACAATTTGTTACTAAAAACGGCATTATTGCTTGAGATTGGATTGATTAATTTATAAAGTACGTCCTAATGATTATCTTGCAACTGGTGGCTTACTTAAAGGCTACGAAATTGCTTTGCAGAGAAAAAGGGTGAAGTAAGCCATTGATCATAGAACCTGGATGACAGAAACATGCAAGTTATGTCGAGCTACCAATGTTAAAAAAGCATTGCATAGGAGCTAACCCATGAGTTAGTTTTAATTTTATTTCAATTTTGATATTATCTTGTGTTTGCTTTTGTGTTAGTATAGGATTTATTTTCTGATATGTTGTTTCTTTTTTTTCTTTTTATCCTTTTCTTTTATATTTTACAAGGATGATAATCTCATATTGGATGGATCCAAATTAAGAAATCGTTATATTCAGGAAAGTACCAACTTAACCCTCTTGCTCATTATACATGTTTATATTATATACATTGAAGACAATGTACGATTTTAAGTGTTGGGAAGGAGTTAATGATTTTAATAATTTCTTTAAACTTATTATAATCGTTATTATAAATCTTATTAACTAATATTTTGAATTGGTTGAATCTGTCTATTAATACTTTAATTTATTATTGAATATTGATTTGAATTGTTATGCAAAAGGATAATGGTTACAATAAAATTAGTTTTCTAAGTCATATTTTTTTGTAATCATTGAAATATTTAAGTTAAATAATATTGCAAATTGTTTACATACATATGCCCATATTTTTTTGTGAGTTTTTGAGCCTAAAGAGCAGATTTTCAAAATTTTTATGCTCTTTTTATTCTTTCATATGTGTGATTTCATATGTAGTACGTTAATTCTAGAACTTGCTTTTATTATGCATGTTGAGAACATATTTGTTAAACTAGAAGCATTAATATGATAAAGGCATTTATAATCAACAACTTGTTTTGGCCTATTTCTTTGAAAATTACCATACCCTTAAATTGTTCCTTTAGGTAAAACAAAGTTGAGCCTTAACCTTTTTCATTAATTAAACTCATATTAACCTTTATTATATTTTTCTTTAAATACTTGTTTATTGTTTTGAACCTTGAAGGTTATTTACATTATTTCTTGAATTGTAGTATTGAATGTTTATTGTGAAAAAAATCATAAAAGAAAAAAAGAAAAAATGGAACATATATTAAAAAAAAGAAGAAGAAAAAAAGAAGAAAAAAATATATAGTACCATTAGTTTTGTAGTGAAAGGACCTGTGTGTATTGTGAATAAGTTTCATGTCGTGTTCTTTTCAGTAAATTTTCTTCAATTTAACCCTTTTTATTAACCCAATCATACCATACCTAAGCCCTATTACAACATACACAAAGATCTTTTGATTTTTCTTTTTATATATAAGTGGTGGAAATGTGATTTTATTGTAAGCATATGGTAAGGATTCTACTATGCATTGATTGAGAGTTTTGATGCTTTTCACCCTAAATACCTGAGTGCATTGAGCGAAATCTTGGTGAGGGTGTAAAGAGATATGCTTTTGATTTCAATTCGAATGTTGACGTGATTACTATTAATATTGCTTAGGAAGTTAATTTTAGGAAAACTTGACTCTAATTGTATATTAATTTGATTCAATAGGATATAATGGTATAAAATGAGTGGATAGGTTGAGATTGATGATTATTGATATTTTGGAATTTATAATTTTGATTATGGTTTGCTTGAAGATAAGCAAAATCTTAAGTGTAGGGATATTTGATAGATTGATAATTATACAAAATTTTACTCCATATTTGATGTATTTTTGCTTGATATTTTATACTTTTATTGTATATTTAGTAGTTAATTCATTTCAAGTGTGTTTATATAGCATAATTGCCTTTATAGACTAAAAGGAGAAGAATTTAGATGAGATCATGACATAAATTGAAGATTTGAAGTACATAAAGGATGCACTTCCATGCACATGGTTGTGCATTTCCCTAAGCCCGTGCATCTTCACAATTCTTGTAATTTTTAGTTATGCGCGGTCTGATGATGCACGACCATGCATCAAATTACAAGATTTCATTTTCATTTTTTCTACTTCTCTAGACCAGAAAGCACGAAGAATACAAGATTCTTCGTGCTTTCTGGTCCAGAGAAACAAAGAAAATGAAGATTTTGTTGAAAGATCCATTAGAATACAAGATTAAGCCTCCGTATTGCGAGAATATTTGATAGAAGACAATAAAGGAGAGTTAGAATTATGAATTCATTGTTTTAAATTTGTTTTTCTTTCGGTTTATGTTTAACTTCATGTTCGATAATATTTAACTAAATGTACAATTAGTATTTAAGTTAGATGAACCTTGTGTTAATACTTTGATATGATTTGATTCTTTTATTAATGCAATTGGTTTCATTGATTGTTGCGATCTAGTAACTTGTTTTATTTATGATCTAGTAATCCAGAATATTAAACCATAATATGATTTCATACATAGTGATTGAAAAATTGTAGGTTGAATAGATTCGTAGTAATTAGAAGGAGTTTATTGTAACCCTATAGATAGGATTACATAAATCTTCCAAATTAGGATCAAATCTAATAGAGGGATTCATAAAATGATAATATATTCCTATAAAATTTAACCTTAGTAATTCGGTTAAAAACCTTAGGATTAGTTATTAGTAAACTTAAGGTCAGATGCTAACTGAGGTTTGGTTGTGTGTAAGTTTTAATTATTAACCCTTGATAATTTGCAAGCGCTGGTTTGTTAGTGTAGCATCAACTACGAGGAGGGAACTAATCTAATCCTAAAATCTAAGGGCATAAAGAAGTAACATAAATTCAAGATGCAACGAAACTAATATGACAATTTAATTTAATCAATCAAATTAAGAATCAAACACGAAAATACTAATTACTAATCAATTTTCAATACATCTAAGAATCAACTGAAAGAAATTACCAATTGAGAGAAAGAGAATTTTATCTATTCTTAATGCTAACCTAATTGATTATGAATTATTGGATTATTGGTTTTAGACTATCCTAGGATTGATTACTCTTTCTTGAGTTATAACCATTAACCCTAAATCATAAACCCTTATCAGATTATAGAGGTTGCAATCTCTCAATCCACAACCTATCCAAAACCCTAATTAGTTCTGAAGTTCTCTAATAAACTATTGGAAACCTATGCAAGATGTCTCTTCGCTCAAATTCTCGATCTGATTCAATTCTAATTTTTATTAAATCATCTAACTCTCGTTAGTCCAATTTAATCATTTTTCAATCGATTCACCCTCTTATTTTATTATCGAATTATTCAATCAAAGAATCAAACCACAATAATATCCAATAAACTCATAAACAATCAGATTCTCATTAATTTAATAATAAAATTCTTAAGGTTAGTTTAAAACATCCTTGACATTCTTGATCCTATCATCAACTGTTTAATCCAATTCTATACAATAATAAAATTGAAAGAAATAGGAAATACAATCTGAAATGGATGACGGGAGGCAGCGATGTCGAAAAACCTCCTGATCAAGGAAGTACGTCGAGTCAGCTTCTTGTCCTCTTCTCTCTTCCTTTTTTTCTTCCTCTATCTCTTGATGATCTCTCTTTAGGGTTTCTCAAGGTGGCTGATGCAAAAAGCTCCTTTCTCTACCTCTTCTTGGTCTTTTTATATCCTCTTATATTTTAGGTAACCCTTGGGTTTTTTGGGGTTTGAAAGGTCCAAAAAATCCCTCGAAACTTGACGTTTATAAGTGTCTATGCGTCTTCCCAACACAGGCCACGATCGTGGGCCATTCCCTGGAATTCTATCACGAGGCCAAATCTAGTGCTTCTGTCACGATCGTGGCCTGACATGCCACGATCGTGGGTCGTTTCGGCCCGAATGTCTTCAAAACTCCTCTGTTCTTCGATGTTGATCTTGAAACATTAGCAAACACATCAAGGTAGCTAAAAAATATAATATTTAAGCTCAAATACTTGTACTAATCCTTAAAACACTTAAAACATAAATAATTAGCAAACTAACATAATTCCAACCTAAACATATAATAAATGATTGAATTAACAGCTAAACACATATCAAACTATGCCCTAGAACACGATGCATTTTACACTTATCAACATCCTCATACTTAAATATTTGCTTGTCCTCAAGAAAATGAAACAAAAAAAAATCACAAAGTACACAATGCAACAATGAGACAATGACTTCAGCTTCATTAAATAAATTTTAACCTTAAACACAATCATTCAAGTTATTCCAAATCATTAACATGCAATATCCGTGTCTAGGAGCTCTGGACTAAATATACATATTAATCAAACCTTAACTGTCAAGTTTATTCACCCTTTCAATTATGCACACACATTAATAATTATTTGGTCCATCAAAGTTTTCAACTACTCCTAAGTACGATTTCACGAAAAGTCAAGCTATTTACAAGTTCAGTAGGTTTTATTAGAAACCATTTTTTATTTATTTACTTTTTATGGACATGGACCTAATCTTTTATACAGAGACAAACATTGGTGATGAATGTTGATCCGATTACTCGACTAAATCATATTTTTATTAAGTTGCTTGGTTAGAATGTCATTATAGCCTTTTGATACGAAGACACATATTTGTGATGTGTGTTGATTCGGTTACACGGCTAATCACGTTCTCAATTGGCTACTAGCTCTATTCATAACCTAAAAGCCAGCGGAATAATTATTTGTTTAAAATTTACAAACTTATTATTATTATTATTATTATTATTATTATTATTATTATTATTATTATTACTTAATGCCTACCTTGTTGCTTTAGCTACTTGTTTTCATGAAAAATACTAGCAAAGCTACTTTAGTTTAAAGACCTAAAAATATAAATGAATGTGAACATATATATGGAGATAAAATAACACTAAATCCTAATTAACTTGCATATTTTAGTCAAAGGACCCAAATCACTAATTTTGCGAGCTAATGACTCTTCACAACCTAATAGATTATGATCAAAACTAAATCAATTTCATTCCATCTAAGCCATTGACACATTGACACAATTCACAATATACAACCTAAACAAACTATCATACAATATGCAAAATTCACACTCAAAGCAAAGCACACAACCCTCCCCACACTTGAACAACACATTGTCTTCAATGTGAGAAGGATGCAAACAAACACACATGGAAATGAGTAACATAAACTAAAACAAAAATAAAGACTAAATATGTCCATACATCCAACAACATTTTTGATCAATTTCATACTCCATTTACACTATAAATATATCCCAAAACCATCCCTATAACACTTCATAAATGATTACATCATTAACACAATAATATCACCTAAACACTTCTCTTCATTCATCAACTTTCTATTCTAATTCAAACACCATTTCCATAACCAATCCATTTCAAAACATCTTTAATACAACTCATAATTTATTACTCATCATAAACATAAAAACAAGCCATGAATATGTCCATACATCCAACAACATTTTTGATCAATTTCATACATCATTTACACTATAAATATATCCCAAAACCATCCCTATAAGACTTCATAAATTATTACATCATTAACACAATAATATGACATAAACAATTCTCTTCAGTCATCAACTTTATATTCTAATTCAAACACCATTTCTATAACTAATCCATTTCAAAAACATCTTTAATACAACTCAAAATTTATTACTCATCATAAACATAAAACAAGCTATGAATATGTCAATACATTCATTAACATTTTTGATCATTTTCATACATTATTTACACTATAAATCTATCCCAAAAATATCCCTAAATCATTTCATAAATTATTAATCATTATATACACAAAATAGAACACGAGTATACCCATTCTTCATCCACGTTACACATAAATTCATCACCATTTTCATAATCATTTATTATTAAAATAATCACCATATTTGATTCATTTATAACAACCCATGAAGATTAATATACTACTTACTTGATTAAACTCCAAGCTTTTTCAATATCTCCAAGAAACCCCAACTCCTTATCCTATACAATCATCGTCACGGAGGGTGGGAAGATTAGGTTTTCTTTTAGTAATAAGATGATGAAGTCAACAAAAATGGAAGTAGCAAGTGATGGATGAGAGCAAGGTTCAACGGGTGATGCTTGGAGAAGAGAGTGTCGTGAGATGGAGAAGAAGAAGATAACAAAGAAGATGAAGAAAAGAGATTAACTAAGGGATGAGAGAAAATAACAAGCGAAAGACAAAAATTAACTTATTCTTTCACTAGGTGTGAATATCGTGGGTAAGATGTGGCAAGGCAAGTAACACTTGTCACCTCCCTATGGATTCACTTGGTCCTCGTTAATAACTAGTCCATTTGTCTCTAATTTCTAATCCAATTGTCTTTCAATTTTCAATGACACTTGTTATTAAATCGTAATGCCATATATCAATTATTTCTATTGCCATTTGTCACTTATTCTACTACTCTAAATCAATTGTCTTGCCACTTGACATTTTTCCTAGTCCAGAAATACCTAAAATTTTAGAAATTTCCTAATTTTTATCAAAAATTCTAAATTAATATTTATACTCACCAAATCAATTTTCAAGACAAAATATTTACTATTCATATCATAATTACTTTAAAAATCACTTATACTTGAAAATGTGAATTGAGTGCATGTACAGTCATTGTAATGTGTACAAAAATCAAATTCATGTGTGTGTGCATGGTGCTGTTATGCATGAGCATGAAATGTATTTCCTAATTTCTCATTGCTATTTCTCATTTACAGAAATCTAGGGTTCTAACCCTTAGTATGGGAAAATAGGATATTACAATTTCACTGAGTGCTTAATGCGCGACATAATGGATTGCAAGTAGGTGAAGGTTGGAATAAAGTGAAACTTTGGAATTTGGTTAGAGAGAAGTGAGAGCGTTTGAAGGTTCTAAACTTAGAAAGATAAAGTTAAAATGAAAGTGAGTGAAAAATGAAGTAAAAAATGAATAAATAGGTGAGTGAAGGGTATGGTAAAAATTTTAGCTGAAAATTGCGTGGACAGTTTTACCTTGCCACAAGCCACGATCGTGGTCTGCAATAATTCCACTGATTTTCCAAATTTTTCTTCTCTTGTCCTTCTACGCATTCTTGAGATCACTTCCCAAATCTTTTATAGCTCTTTCACCTCTCTCATTTTTGCTTACTTCCTTGATCATCTAACTCATGTAGAAGTCTTATGCCTTCCCGACCTTATGTGGAAATGAAATAACCTAACTACGGAATTCAAACTATCTAAACTTTAAAGGAAATAGCAGAATTAACAATCCATGGGTTGCCTCCCATGCAGCACTTCTTTTAACGTTGGTAGCTCGATGCTCTTCTTGTGCTCAAGGTGGTTCAAATGAATCGTGCAATGGTAGCCCAGTCATTGATCTTACCATTTGCACATGAGCTACCCTGCCCTGGGTTCCTCCTTGCTTCTGCTTTACCTTCCTTCGCTTTCTCCTCTATGGTTGTTTCTTTCTAAATGCATTCCTAGGATCCTCATTATCTTCCCATTGTCCTCGAGATTCGGTTTCTTTGATGTTAGCTAGAAGTAAGGGAGAACTGTTATTATTCGTCGACACAGTGAAGGTTATTTGATGCTTTCCGACCTTCAGGTTCACCCCTATCAACATCAATTATTGAGCGAGTAGTAGTCAAGAATGGTCGTACAAAGACTATAGTGGTTTCCACATCTTCTCTAATATCTAATACAAAGAAGTTTGTGGGGAAGGTAAATATATCGATCTGTACTTGCACATCCTTAATAATACCCTTCAGCCGATGAACTGTTTTGTTCGCTGCCTTCACTAGCATCGTAGTGGGTTCTAACTCTTCTAACCCCAATTTTTGACTAAAGTTATAAGGCATCATATTAATAATTGCTCCCAAATCTATGAATGCCCTGTTTATTTTAACTCCATTGATACTGCAAGGAATGTAAAAATCCCCTGGGTGCTCTTTCTTCTGTGCTATATTAGGGTTTTCTTTTGCTATGAGCTCCTTAACCTTATTTTGATTGATTCCCTTAGTGTGAGCCTCATTTGTAGGTGTTATGTTATATCCTCAACATTGTTTAATTCAGCCTCCTTAGAATTCCTCATACTCTTACTTGAATTTGACTTCCATTGAGCTATAATAGGGTACGAAAATTTAAGTTGAGGATCCTGGATTGGCTTAATTATGAGCTCACTTGGAAAGAATTCCATATTTGCTTGTCCTTATCCATTGTTTCCATCTTCTTTCATATGTTCAATTTTTTTTCCTGGGTCTGAGTAATGGCCATTGATTTGTTCTTTTGGGTTAGATTAGGTATTGTTTGGAAGGGATCCTGCATTTTGAGTTGAAATTGTCTCTACTAGTTGATCTATTTAGACCTCCAGATTATGTATTGAAGAGGTGTGGTTCTTAGTTACTTTCTCAAACTTGCTTTCAAGCCTCTTATATTCATCCTCCATGCCTCCAATTTTATCTAAAATCCTATCCAAATTGGATTCCATTGAGCTCAGTTTATCTTTTTGGAAACCTAGTTGTCTTTGTAGTCTGAATTGTCCTCTAACATTGTTCATCTAAGAGAAGTTAGGGTGATTCTTCCGCCCAGTGATATATGTGTTAGAGTAGGGATTGTTTCCCCCTCCTTATCCATATTAAACTCCCATATAACTAACATGCTCCAGATCGTTTTCCTTCAATAAAAAGTAGTCCAACGCTAATGAGTTCACACTTTAGTTGCACGACTTTTACCGAAGCTAAGGACGAAGCCTTCATGTTGTTGAGATGTCGAGTTAAGTTGTCAATACTTGCTTGTATCTCCGTCATTTGATCACCAGCTACAACTCCTTTTTATTCTTGAAAGGTAGTGGGTTGTTTATTCCGCTAATTTGTCCATAGGCAACTATTACTCACCATCTCCTCTATCAGCTCTTTTGCTTCATCTACCGTCTTTCTCATTAGTGAACCTCCTGAAGCTACATCAATCGTGCCTCTCGTATGTGTCCATTATAGAATGTTTGCAACAAAAACTCCTTAGGTAAGTTATGGTTTGGGCATTTTCGTTACAAGTCCTTGTATTGTTCCCACGCTTCATAGATCGATTCCCCGTCACTTTACTAGAAGTTGGTGATCTCCTTAATAATCTTCGTGGTCTTGGTAAGGGGAAAATACTTGTCTAAAAAGGCATGAACTAGTTGATCTTAAATGGTGACATTGGCTAGGATAAGGGAGTGATACTAAGCCTTTGCTCTATCTCTTAGGTTAAAAGGGAAAAGCATAATTCTTACTGCAACCTCTGACATTTGATGATACCGAAAGGTATCATAAATTTCAAGGAAATTTTTTATATGTAAATTAGGTTCCTCATTCGTTAGTCCATAGAATTGCACATTCTGTTGAAGCATGTTTAGGAGGGTTGGTTTAATTTCAAAAGAGGCTGTTTGTTTGAGTGGCCTAACTACTCCTTGATTAGCCGCATTGAACCCTCCATAAGGCTTCTTTTTTTAATATCCTTGGTTCACTCCATGATCCAAATTTTACTGAAATTCCTCAGCCATTATTGCTTTGGTGATTTCTTCTTCTTCTTTACACCGAGCTTTCCTCATTGATCATTCTAATCAAGTAATATCTAACTCTAAAGTTTCAGCTGCACAGTTCGAATTTCTCATAATTTTTGTGTTCATACAAAAGCACGGATTCAGAAATAGAAAGAAAGAACAAAAATTAAAAACTAACTAAAACGCCTTACACTAAAGAACTAAACTAATCACCTCCTAGACAACGGCACCAAAAACTTGATTGAGGTTTGGTTGTGTGTAAGTTTTAATTATTAACCCTCAATATTTTGCAAACGCACAGTTCGTTAGTGTAGTATCAAAGGTGTCGATCCCGTGAGGAGTAAACTAATATAATCCTAAAATCTAAGGCTAGAAACAAATAATAGAAATTCAAGATGCAACGAAACTATTATGAGAATTTAATTCAATCAATCAAATTAAGAATCAAAAACAAAAATACTAATTACTAAGTAATTTGCAACACACCCAAGAATCAACCGAAATAAATTACCAATTGAGAGAAAGGAAATTGTACCTATCTTTAATGCTAACCTAACTGGTTATGAATTATTGGATTGTTGACTCTAGACTATTCTAGGGTTAATTATTCTCTCTGAAGTTATAACCATTAACGCTAAATCATAAACCCTAATCAAATTATGTAGGTTGCAATCTCTTGATTCACAACCTATCCAAAACCCTAATTAGTTCTAAATTTCTCTAATAAACTATCGGAAACCTATGCAAGATCTCTCCTCGCACAAATTCTCGATCTGATTTAATATTGGTTTTTATTAAATCACCTAACTCTCGTTAGTCCAATTTAATTATTTTTTATTCGATTCACCCTCTTAGTTTATTATCAAATTATGCAATCACATAATCAAACCACAACAATATCCAATAAACACAGAAATAATTAGATTCTCATTAATTCAAGAATAAAATTTTGAAGGTGAGTTTAGAACATCCTCGACATTCTAGATCCTATCATCAACTTTTCAATCCAATTCTATACAATAATAAAACTAAAAGAAATAGGAAATACAATTTAAAATGGATGACGGGAGGCAACGAGTTCAAGAAAACTCCTAATCTGGGAAGTACGTTGAGTCAACTTCTTCTCCTCTTCTCTCTTCCTCTATCTCTCGATGTAAAAGTTCCTTTCTCTACCTATTATTGTTCTTTTTATATTCTCTTGTGTTTTGGGTAACCCTAGGACTTTTTCGAGGTCAGAAAGGCCTAAAAAATCCCTCAAAACTTGGCTTTCATGAGTGGCTATGCGTCTTCCCGACATAGGCCACGATCGTGGGCAAAATTTGGTGCTTCTGTCACGACTCTGGCATTGTTTAAGCCTAAATGCCTGCAACACTCCTTCGTTCTTCGTTGTTGACCCTGAAACACTAGTAAACATATCAAGGTACCTCAAAAACATGATATTTAAGCTCAAAGACTTGTACTAACCCATAAAACACTTAAAACATAAATAATTAACAAACTAACACAATTCTAACCTAAACACATACTAAATAATTGAATTAATAGCTAAACACATATAAAACTATGCCCTAAAACATGATGTAATTTACACTTATTAGTTACTAAAATACCATAGAGGTCTCCATGGTCCAATAAATCAATAAAACAATTGCATAATAAAAAAAACAATATGTTAAGGGTTTAGGGAGATTCGAAACCTAGAGACTATTTCTCCTTATCAATAATTTCCTAAGTGCTTCCTCAATTGTCTTTTTAATTTCGGTACCTATTTTATTTTACTTTCCTTAGTTGTAGTTTCTTTTCATCAAAAACCTAAAATCAATCCTTAGGCTAGATATTAGGAGAAGGGTAATGTTGATCTTTGATTTTGTCATTCAATTCATTTGAGCAAATCTTAACATTTAACCCTCAAATACTGCGTGTGTACGGATCATAGGTATAGTATAAGCGAGGTCGATCGAATGGCGACGGAGACTAATCTAATCTTAAAAATCTAAGGCCAAAAAGATATAAAGCGAGTTAGAACATCATCATTATTCTACCATCTATCATCATACAATCCATCCTAACTTTATGCATGAATAAAATTGAAATGAAAAGGAAATAGAAACTTATAATGAACAATCTAGGAAGGCAGCAATGTTAGGAAACCTCTTGATCCAGGAAGCACGTTGAGACCACATCTTCTTCCTCCTTCTTCCTCTTCCTCTTCCTCTTTCTCTTCCTCTTCCTCTTCCTCTTTCTCTTCCTCTTTCTCTATTTAGGGTTTCCGAAGGCGGCTGAATGAATATTACCTTCTCTACACACATTTTTTCTTCTTATTGGCTTTTCTATTTAGGGTAATCTAGGGTCTTTTTTAGGGTCCGAAAAGACCGAAAAGTCCTTTGAAAACTTGAGTCTAGAAGTGTCCCTACGTTTGTCCCGATGCTGGCCATGATCGTGGCCTATATGACACTATCATGGCCCTTAAGTAAGCTCCCTGTCATGATTGTTGCATACAGGCCATGGGCCAGTCCTGTTGCTTCTATCATGATCGTGGGCCTATGTTATGTCCTGTGTTCCTCCAAAACTCCTCCATTCTTCGGTATTGACCCTAAAACAATAGCAAACACATCAAGGTTCATCAAAACATAATATTTAAACTCAAAAGCTTGTACTAACCTATAAAAACACTTAAAACACAAATAATTAACTAACTAACACAATTCCAACCTAAATACATACTAAATGATTGAATTAAAAGCACATATCAAACTATGCCCTAAAACACGATGCAATTTACACTTATTAACATCCCTACACTTAATATTTGCTTGCCCTTAAGCAAATAAAACAACAAACAAAATAAAAGTGTAAAGCACACAATGTATTAATGAGATAATGACTTCAACTAAACGAAACAAATTTAACTTTAAGCACAATCATTGAAGTTATTCAAAATTTAGTTATATGTAAAATCCGCGTCTAGGAACTCTGGATTAAGTATACATATTAATCAAAATTTAAATGTTAAATTTTTTCACCCTTTTCAATTGTACACACACATTAATATTATTTGGTCAATCAAACTCCGTAACTAATCCTAAGTATGTTTTTATGAAAATTTAAGCTACTTACAAGTTCGGTAGGTTTTTATTCAAAAAATTGTTTTTTTGTTACCTTTTATGGACATGGACCTAGTCTTTTTACACAGAGGCAAACATTGGTGATGAATGTCGATCTGGTTACTCGACTAAGTCATGCTTTTAGTAAGTTACTTGGTTAGAACGTCATTATAGCCTTTTGATGTGAAGGGACACATTTGTGATGCATGCCAATCTGGTTACTCGGCTACATCATGTTCTTAATTGGCTACTAACTCTATCATAACTCGAAGGCCAACGGAATAGTTATTTATTTAAAATTTACTTATAAATTTTTTAATTAATGCCTACCTTGTTACTTTAGCTACTTTTTTCCATGAAAAAATACTAGCAAAGCTACTTAGTCGAAAGAACTAAAATTATGAACGAATATGACAACTTATAGGGTGATAAACTAACACTGAATCCTAATTAACTTGCATATTTTAGCCAAATAACCCAGATCACTAATTTCGCGAGCTAATGACTCTTCACAACCTAATAGATTATGTTCAAAATTAAATCAATTTCATTCCATCTAAGCCATCGATATATTCACACAATTCATAATACGCAAACTAAACACACTAATATAACAATATGCAAACTTCACGTTCAAAGCAAAACACACAATCCTCACCATACTTGAACAACACATTGTTAGGAGGATTGTGTGTTTTGTTTGACAAAAAAACACACATGGAAGGAAATAGTATAAAATAAAATAAAACAAAAATAAATAATAAATTAAAAAAAAGGGTTAGAACAAAACCTTACAGTGATGGAGTTGATGATGGTGAGGTGTTGACACCAAATCTGCTCGACACTCGAGATAGTTGTCTTATCTTAGAATTGCTTAAAGGGGGTAAGAGTATTAGTGATCCTTGATCATTTCAAATCATTAAAATTTTATTTAAAATTAAAAAAAAATCTAATTAAACATAACAATTTAAATCTAACTACTGAATATGCTAATTTATGGTCATTAGCTTGACCTTGTATCATTGGAAACTCAGACGGGATCAATTATGAGTGGCGTACTTCCACCTTTTTCGTTCAACATTAGTTTTTTAGTCTGTAAGTAAGCTACAAATTGCAAAATGATTAGAAGGACAATATTGATAAAATTATAAAAATCAATTAAGCTTAGTAATGTCCTTTTTTCGAGCAAGTTGCTAACAAAAAAGGGAATAAGAACACTCCTTGAATCTTCCATGGAATCTAGTAGTTTTCCCAGTAAGAGGATGAAATGTTCTCTTCTTAGTTCTCCCTCATCTCCTCTTCTTCTTTAGCTTCTTGAGCAGAGAGATTTCCATAGCTTCTTCAAACTTGATGTCTATTGTTAACTATTCTTTATCCTCTCGTTCCTTCAAAGATTCGAGCAAATCAATTTTTTTTGAATGAGTCACCTCCTCCAATTCTTTAATACATCATTCATGTTAGATGTCATTTGGTCATCACTAATCCGAATGATGAGGTTCTCTTCATGGACATCTACCTAAGTTTTTTTGATGTTCAAGCATGGTATATGAAGATCTAGGGAATAATAGGGAGGGTTATTATTCTTTTCATCATCCTCTTCATCTTTTGATCTTCTATAAGATGGGGTTCAACTTGATTTCCTACTGGTTTTTCTTTCTCTTCCCCATTTCTAAGTATAAAAGCCTTATATTGCTCTCGTTGGTGTAATTGCATATTGCTCAGAAAGTCTTCCACACTTCTCTTACATAAATTCATAGGAAAGTTTTCTCACTTAAATCTCCAGGTTATGAATAGAATAGGCATAATTTTTTGTTACTTGATCAAATTGCTCTTTCAGTCTCTTCTGGGTCTCTTCTATGTCTATTAGCTTATCCATGATTTTATCCAATTTGGAATCCTATGAACTAGACTCATCTTACTGAAATCCCAATAGGTCTTGATGTCCCATGTGAGTACTTGCATTGCTAGACCAATAGAAATTTGAGTGGTTCTGCCACCCCGAAGTGTACATGTTCATATAAGGATGATGATTTCTCTAAATAAATTAGGGCTCCTTAAAATTCGCAAGACTCTTTTTCTCCCTCTAATATATATCCTCCATGATCGTTCTTTTTATCTATTCCTGATATCTAATTTTTTGGATTCTTCATCGCTGCCTTGTAATGTCAAAATCAATGTGTTTTTGACTTTTTGCCTAAAATTCCTACATCTTTTTTCCTTCTTATGATTGGTTACCAAATCACAAATGATAGTGAAATGCCTTAGACTATAAGAATTAAACTAATTCTACACTTGCCTGGCAATGTGCCAAAAAATTGTTGATCTTCGATTTCAGAAATCGATTTGTTTGGGTAAGTCTTAATATTTAGCCCTCAAATACTGCAAGCGTATGGATCGCAAGTGTAGTATAAGAGAGGTCGATCCCACGAGGAGGGAGACTAATCTAATCCTAAAAATCTATTTCTAAAAAGATACAAAACTGAAAATAAAATAATGTAATGGAAAGTAAACACAACAATTGAATTCAAACAATTAAATCAGAAATTAAACACGAAGGAATTAACAATTGAGCAATAAGCAATCATAATGGAAATCAACCAAAGAAATTACCAATTTATGAGAAAGGGGATTTTACCTATCATTAATGCTAACCTAGCCGATTATGTGTTAATAGATTCTTGGTTCTAGACGATCCTAGGGCTGATTACTCTCTCTCGAGTTATGACCATTAAACCCTAATTGGATTATGAAATTTGTAATCTCTCAATTAAAAAAAGGCTAACAAACCTAATTTGATCTAAAACACTCTAATAAACTATCAAGTCTCATACAGGATCTCTCTCTGCATAATTACCAATATGATTAGTTATGGGTTCTATTGAATCGCCTAACTCTTATTAATTTGATCCAATCATTTTAATCCAATTCAGCCTCTAAGTTTATTACTGAAGTATGCAAGAAATGCAAAAAATCATAATACCCAATTCAAATAACAAAAAATCAACCTAGATAACATTAAATCTAAATAAAATCCCAAAGGAGAGTTATAACATCATCATCATTCTACCATCTATCATCATACAATCCATCCCAACTTTATACATGAATACAATTGAAACAAAAAGGAAATAGAAACTTAGAATGGATGATCTGGGAAGGCAGTAATGTGGAGAAACCTCCTAATCTGGGAAGCACGTCAAGGTTGCTTCTTCTTCCTCCTTCTTTCTTTTCCTCTTCCTCTTCCTCTTTGTTTTCTTCTTTCTCTCTTTAGGGTTTCCAAAAGTGGTTGAATGAATACTACCTTTTCTGCTCACATTTTTTCTTCATATAGGCTTTTCTATTTAGGGTAACCTAGAGTTTTTCGGGGTTCAAAAAGTCCCTCGAAAACTTGAGCCTGGAAGTGTCACCGCATTTGTCCTGTTGTTAGCCACCATCGTGGCCATATGATATAATCGTGACACTTAAGTAAGCTCTCTTTCATGATCGTGAAATGTAAGCCATGATCGTGGGCCAATCCCAATGCTTCTGTCATGATTGTGGCCTACTTTTTGTGATCGTAGGCCTGTGTTATATCCCGGGTTCCCTTCAAAACTCCTCTGTTTTTCGATATTGACCTTAAAATACTAGCAAACACATCAAGGTACCTCAAAAACATAATATTTAAGCTCAAATGTTGTACTAACCCATGTAAACATTTAAAACACAAATAATTAACAAACTAACACAATTTTAACCTAAACACATACTAAATGATTGAATTAACGGCTAAGCACCTGTCAAACTATGCCCTAAAACACGATGTAATTTACGTTTATCAAGTAATTACTAGTATGCAACTGATACCAAAAGAATGGTGTTGAGCAAGTTTTACCTTTAATGAACTCCCAATATCCGCAAGTATACAGATCATAAACTTGTAGTATTAAAGGTGTCGATCCCTTGAGGAAATAATTAAAACCAAATGAACCTAACTTTGTCTAAGGTACTAGAATATGAATTGAATGAGAATAAATAACATAAATTAAAGAAATCAAATAAAATTAAGCAATTAGTCAAATAATAATTTAGCTACCATAATTAATTAAAGATGAATTTTGTTACTTATTTTATTTTATTTGCCTTAGTTTTAGTTTCTTTTTATTAAAAACCTAAAATAAATCCTTAAGCTAGATAATAGGGGAAAGATAATTACTAGTATTCACTGTCTTCATGACATCGACCCGTACTTGCCGATACTAGTTATAGCTACACCATGCACTTGCGATTATTACAATATTGACTAACTAACAAATAGGTCAATCTTAGTCAATCATTCATGTTAGTGACATGGTAATTTTTTTCTGGTGAAGGGAAAGTACATGATAATTTTTCTTTTCTAATTATTAAAAAGATTCAAATCTTGTTAAAGATGTTTTGAAGAATTAAAAATACATAATGACACTATCCTCATTTTGATGGATTTCACTATTCTTATAGGTTTTCTCATATACTTTAAGATTAATTTCCTAAATTTGAGTATTCGATCGATAGTGACCTATATTAGAGACAATGGAGTCGTTGATCCCTTTAGTGTTACCACTTTTTTGAGCTTTGGTTTGCATCAGTGGGAACTTCGGTGCTCTCATTTTCATTGATCTTTGGTGTTAGTTTGAAAGAGCACGGATGAGCAGTGGTAAGATTAGAGGAAATGGGAACGATTGAAATGATTTAGCCAGAAGTGAACACAGTAATTAAAGTTGTATTTTGTATTGCAGGAAAACATATGCCTCTGATACCATATTAAATATTGTGAGTATATTGCGTACAAATATTTTGAGTAACTTATTAGATGAAGATAAACATAACGATAATGTTAAGTAATCAAAGATAAGAAAATATTTCTGTTACAAAAAACAAGATTAGGATTTCTTACAGAAGAGTTGAAGTTGCTTAAATACAATTAACTGATATTGAAATGATGTGCATGATGATATGTTAGAAATGTTAAGGTAGTTAGGATTTTTATATTTATCACCTAGTAAAGATTATCTTATATTTGGCATTGATGTTGTCTTTGTAGGAAAATTTACATCGTGATTTTCTTTAATATACAAATGGAATCACCATCATCAACTAATACAATAGTGAGTTCAAATTTAGGTAATGTCATTTGTTATTATGGCCTAAACGTGCCATTAAGGACTTTATGAAGTGATGATAATCTTAGTTGGAGATTTTATAGTGCCTTAATTATCCCATTAGTACCCCTACATTGAGGACTTCGATTGCCATTCATAAGAATGCTAAAGGAAGTAGTTGAAATGTAGGCTATCGAAGAAATAAATTTGAGAGGGAATCCAAGCCATTTCAAATAACCTAGAATGAAGTACCATCTGGTAGTAACAAAAGAATTGGAGAAATCCACTTTAATGGAGCAATTCTTACTGAATATGGTAGTGACATAGTCCCTCAAAAGAGGCATTCTTTGATTTCCATCATAGAGGCTCGTTTTTTGCAAAACCTACAATAAAGCATCATTAAGAGAAGATGAATGCTCCAATAAGTTAGTCAGGGTTTGGAAGCTAAACTGATTTGAGATCCTTGATCTAAGAATGCTTTGAAGTAGTCAAAAACCAATCTTTAGATAGAGGATCCATTATATATAGTTTGCCTATCCATATACTTTAAGCAAAGAACCTTATTGGTATTTTTTCTAGCTAAGATTGAATTATGAAAGAACTTGGAGTTGGCATACCCCTCCCTTAACTAGTTGATCCTAGCCTTTTGAAACATTAGAGATTTATGTTCATATAAAGCCCTAGAGTACCCTTTAAGAGCTTTAGTTTCTTTACGTTTTAAGTCTATATTATAAGGATCATTATAAGAAAGTTCTTATAGTTATTTCAACTTCATTTCGACATTGTGAAGAACGTGAGCAGAAGGGGACATTTCTCTCAGTAGAGACTTTAACTTGCTTTTTAACAGTTTCAATTTACTCATCAGCTAAAAGGACATACATCTTTAGATCTTGATCACATCAGCTAAAAGGACATACATCTTTAGATCTTGATCCCCCAAACATCCTTAACAATAACTAAAAACCCCTTCCTATAAGCTAGGATATTAAAAAACCTGAATAGAGCATTATAGAGATCTTGTTTGTTAGGAATATTAACCTAAAAAATAAATGACAATAGTATATCGTAACGCTACGCAAAATAAACTAAACCTATTACTATAGCAGTGGTGAGTCTATTTCAATCCCACATAAAGAGTTCGGTATGCTTTTGAAATGGAATTAATTGGTTTTTAGGTTTTTTTAGGGGGGTTTGGTTTGGTTTAAAATAAGAAAATAAAATAAAACAAACTAACAAAAGAAAATTAAAGAAGACATACAAAAATGATGAAAGTGGTAAATTCTTTAGGAGTTCAATTTTTTAGTTCAATCTTAATCGATACCCAAATTAAATATATTTCATTGAATTTTTGTATTTTTACATCTCCTTGAACTATTAATCGTAAGTTAATGATATGATTTATTAACCCAAGTTTTCCCTCAAGTCATGTTTATTTAAGATACAATCGTTAATTAAACCTAACTATCGAATAACCTAGGATATGATTTCTAGATTAAATTGGGTAGTCATATTACGAATTAGGAAAATTGATTAATCTGAGCAACAACCACATAAACTCAGGTCACTTAGCTTAGGTCATGTTATCCCTAATGATTTCGAACCATTAGTCGCTACAAATGAATCCCAAATATAACATTTATAGATTATATTGAAATTCTTGCTATGGTTTCATATAAAAAAAATCGAACTATATGATAATACGATCATTTATACAAAAAACCTAAACCCATATGCCTAGGATAACACAATTAATTGATGAAGAGAGAAAGAAACAAAAAATATAAGGAAGGAACGAAATGTTTTGAGTGTTTTCATCTAGGAAGAGTTTCAGGAGCCTCAGGAGAGAATGAAGAGAGCAACCAAAGCTCTCAACCGTGAGAGACCTATGAAGGGGTAGCTTCCTGACACCGGTGAGATGTATTTGGGTCAAGTAGCATGAAATCCATTAAAGCTAGTGAAACAAAAGTAACACTCAATATGACATCAAGTACAAAACCAACATTCAATCATAATTGTGTACATCAACTATGATGAATGAAATATTTTACAGCATAAACTCAAGCTCTCACACCCAAACCATATGAAGCATAAATCACTCACAAAATTTGATGATAAACAAGACTTTGTAACCATAGGGAGTGGCCAATGAAAGCAAAATCCACCTCATATCCAACATACTCAAGTAACCCAATCAATACAACTTTAGTAGGAGAAGCCAATCATGCACAATTTTTTAAAAAAATTATATTTCCCCTCGATATTTTTATTTAAACATTTTTTATTTTTCTTTTCTTTTCCTTTTCTCTTTTTCTTTCTTTTTTCCATTTAAAAATTGAAAGGAGCTACATCAAGATGGGAATTTCATTGATAAGACATAAATTAGCATCCTAACAATTATAACCATTCCATACATGCAAATCCCTACACTTATACTTTTGTACATCCACAATTATCAACAGTCAACAAATGTTCCATTAGCTTTAAGGCCTAGGTAGAACATTTGGTTAGGTTTAAAGCATATAATGTAGTTAGCACAAAAAGAAAAATTTAGTAAAGCTCAAGGGGGCTTATCAAAAGGAAAATTGTATTGATGGGTAGGCTATTTAACTAATGTAGCTCATGAAACAAAGAATGCCGATATCATTTTCATGTTAATTTATGTGATAAGAATTTTGTCTTGAATAGAAATTCAAAGCAAATTCAGGATTTACATGCCATGAAGGTCAAACATAAACAAAAGACAATAAGACTGATATAGATGTGTTAGTCTAACAAGGCTCAAAATATCACTGACTTGTGGCTATCACTAGTCACTATCTTCTAAAGATAATGCATACTAACTAATCACAAGAGTAAAAGTATATGTTAAAGTTGTCATTTATTCTTCTTGTGAATTCACACTCAAATTATGAATATATAATCCCTAGAAATAATAGAAAAAGAGAAAATGTATATGTGTTTGTTTAGTTCTCTCTCTCTTATTTTGATTGAAAACTTAAAAAAATAAAAACAAACCAACATAAAAACACATATGAATAACCTAACTAGTATGAAAAAGTAAAAGAAAAGAAATTTACTTTCCTTGGGTTGCCTCCCAAGTAGCACCTTTGTTTAGTGTCACTAGCTCGAAGCCATTTTTCCTATCACGTCACAAAATTATGATCCTTATATTTCACATGTGCTTCCTCCACCTGAGTTCTTCTCGATCGGATCTCAGTTGTTGATCATTCACTTATAATGTCTTCACTATCTTCAAAAATCCAATCTCTAATAACTCCATACTCTCAGGAAATATTTTAAATGATTTTGCACCTTAGTCATTCTTGTTCAATTTCTCTAACCTACTAGGTAAAGGTTAAAAGTTAGTCTTAACAACAAATTTTAACTCGATATTTATCTTCGAGCCAAAAGATATGTCATTTTTTAGTTCAACCTCTTCCTCTACTTCTTCCACATAAGCAATTCCTTGAGTATTATACTCAAGATTCTCAAGCTCCTCTTCAATTTGTAAGGTCTCTGCACTAACATCCCTTGGGTATACTTCGAGTTGAGATGGATGTATTTTTTCCCTTTGTGATTCTAGGCGATTGATAGCTTCCATCATTTGACCCATATAACTTACTACGTTATGGATTATTGATCTTATTTCTTGCTAAAATTGCAGAGTATTAGTAGCAAAAGATCTAACAAAATCTTCCAGAGATGTACCTGAGTTGGAATAAAAATCTTTTCGTCTATGCAGGAATTGTTGTGTGATATGTGCTTAATTGAAGATGAATTTATTTAATAACATTTAGTGAATATTGCTAGGAAAGTGCTTAAGATACTCACTTTGATTCATATGTGGTTTTAGGCAAAATTTGAAAGCGAAAAAGCTTAATTGAGTTAAAAGTAATACATTTGAGTTATTTTTTGAAGATTCATAATCCTTTGTCCTCTTGGATCAAGAAGAAGAAGATTAAAGCATAAAAGAATGGAGGGTGAAGCATCACAATCTGTTGGAATTATTGCACAGCCGTGAGCGTCACTCACAGTTGTGTATGGATTTGCATGGGTATAAGACACACTCTCACACCCATGTAAGCCAGCTGCCATACTTAAGGTATAAAGCAATGTGAATTTAATGGAAAAACATAATGAAATTATAGAAACCGAAGGCAAAAATATGAGGGCCATGCAAGATATGGATGTGAATTTAAATATATGTTGAAGTAAAAGGTACACTGAAGCAATGTGATTGGAGTGTGTGACATGAAGAGGGGCTAGAAAAATAAAGAAGAGAGGTCATGCGTGAAGTTGAGAAAAGGACACCTGTCTGTTATATTTAACCTAGCATTTAAGGAAGGCAAAGGTCGATGGATGCACTTGAAATAATGACAAGAGAGTGCATTTAGAGGGCTGGAAAGATTCTCGTGGCTGTGAGAAGCCTCTCACAGCCTTGAGAAGCTACTTACAGGTATTAAAAATATATTTCAAACCTATGAGGCTAACTCATGAGAGTGAAAAATTGCCATATCACTAAGGTTTTTAGTATAAAGCAAAATAAGGTGTGACGGCCGAGGATATGAAAGAAGAGGTGTGTTTCAGCCTAGAAAAATGAAGAGAGGTGTTTCAACTGGGTTGAATCGTGACAGACCTTGGGGAGCTTCAGGAGAGCACGAAGAGGGAGGTAAGCTCTTTACCATAAGAAGCCCTATGGAGGGGTAGCTTCTCGATGTCAGTTCAGAGGTGATATCAACACTGACAACCCTGTTAAGCATTCTTTCCTTATATTTTTTGTTTCATTCTCTCTTTAGAAATTGTTTATGTTATCCGATGTCTAAGGATTTAGGTATTGTGAAAAGATGATTTAATGCATTCATTGGATCCTTTATTTACAAACCCATTGCTAGAATTTTGATACAATTTGTAACTATTATATTTGAAATTTATGTGTAGTGAGTAATGATTTGTAATAATTAGGGATAACATAACCTAGGTTAAATGATGCATCGTATGTGGTGGTTGCCTTGGTTAATTAGTTTTCCTAATTCATAATGTGGCTACCCAATTGAATCTAGAGATCGTTCCTAGGTTATTCGGTGGCTAAGTTTAATTAACGATTATATCTTAATTTACCTAAAGGAAAACTTGGGTTAATAAATTAACCTACAATTAATAGTTTCTAGGAGAGGTTTGAGAATAACAAATCATTGAAATATGTTTAATTAGGATGTAGGCTAAGATAGAACCAAAGAACCATATTCCTAACGAATTCACCCCTTTCATCACTTTGCATGTTTTCTTTAACTTGTTTTTCTTAGTTTAGTTTCATTTTATTTTCTTATTTCAAACCAACCAACCCTCTAAACCCAAACACTGATTAATTTGATTTCAAATATTTTACACACACTCTTTATAGGATCGACCTAGACTCATCACTGTTAAAGTTACGAACCACTGTCAATTTTGACGCCGTTGTCGGGGAATGAGGTGCTTTACTTTTTGTTTGTGATTTTAATTGGTGTTTTTATATATATTTGTTCGTAATTCATTTCTTTTTAGTTATTTATTGATCGCTTCATTTTCTATTTCATGTTTATGATTAAAAAAATTAAAAAACTAAAAATAAAAAATCACGGATCAAAGTACTTTTTTCTTTAACTCTTACTCTCAATCACATAACTAAGGTTGGACTAATCAACCTAACTTTAGTTATGGATGAGATAACTCATAAAATTACTTCCATGATAGTTTGCAGGACTCACAACAATTTCTGTATGTACTAGAAGCTTCTCTCAGGTATATCTCTAGACAACATTATTAAGACCTTTGCTACTAATGATCTTGAGCAGTTTCAACAAAGTACACTGCAACTTAATCAAAGTATACAGCAACTTCAACAGAGTATGCAGGAGCTTAATAAGAGTATGTTACAGTTTAATCAAAGTATGCATTAGCAGTTGCAAGAAATCAAAGCAAGCATACAGAACATGGAACGCCAAACGGGTCAAATGTGGAAACTCTCGATCGCCTAGAATCACAAATCGAAAAGAGTAGCCATATTAACCTGAGGTGTACCTAATAGATGTTAGAGCGGAAACCTTACAGAGTGATGAGGAGCTTGAGAATTTTGAGTGTATTAATTAAGGAATTGCTTGTGTGGAAGAAGGGGAGGAGGAGCTCGAACGAGAAAAAGATATATCTTTTAGCTCAATGGTGAGTATTGAGTTCGTGATTATTTTTTACACTAACTTTTTACCTTTACCTAACAGATTAGAGGAATTAAACGAGGAAGAGAAAGATGAAGAGACATTTATGATATTTCCCAAGAACATAGACTCAGTAGAGATTAAGAATTTGAGGATAGGGCATATGCGAAATATGAAGGATTATCAATCAAGGCCCTATCCTGAACAACCTCACGTGGAGGAAGCTGAAACTGTACTACCTGAAGGTCATAATTTTGTCCTATGAGGGAAGTATGGAGTCGAGCCAACGACCCTAAACAAAGGATTTTCTTGGGAGGCAACCCAAGGAAAGTAAATTTCTTTTCCTTTACATTTACACATTAGTTTTTATATTCATGTGTGCATTTAGTTGTTTGTTTTTACTTGTTTTAAGTTTTCAATCAAAACGAGAGAAAGAATAAAACAAACAAACAAAAATTTGCTCATTTTCTGTTGCTTCTAGGATTATATAGTCATGATTAGTGTGTGAATAGACTAGAGAATTTCTTTTCAAGTTTAGCATGTACTTTGACTTTTGTGATTGGTCAATGCGCATTATCTTTAGAAGAGTAGTGACTAGTGGTAGACAAAGTCGGTAAGATTTTGACCCTTACTAAACTGACGCATTCATATTAATCTCATTATCTTTGTTTATATACGACCTTCATGACATGTACATCCTAATTTTGCTTTGATTTTCTATTCAAGACCACATTTTTATCAAATGTATTAACATGGAGATGATTAGGCATACTTTGTTACATAAGCTACATTAGCCATACAACCTACCCTATTGATATGATTTTTCCCTTGTTAGGCCCCCTTGAGCTTCATTTACCTTTTCTTTATGTATTACCCACATTACATGTCTTAACCATAGCCAAATGTCCTTCTCAAGCCTTAAAGCTACTGGAACATTTGTTGATTGTTGATTTTGTGGACATAAAAAAGTATAAGTGTGGGGCTGTACATATTTGTGAGTTGGTTATAATGTTGGGATGCTATTGATTGCAAGGTTACGAATGCTAAGTTTTAATATTATTAACTTTAATATTTCCGCAAGCATACGGGTCGTTCCTGTAGTACCTAAGATGTCGATTCCACGAGGATGGTTAATCTAGTCCTAAAATCTAAGGCTTGACTAAATTTCACAAATAATTGAAATAAACAACTACGTAGAAAATTAATCAATCAAAAACTAAATTCATAAAATAGAAACAAAATAGCAATTTTGCACAATCTAATCAAGAACCAACCTAGAAACTATCAATTGAGAGAAGGGGCTTTTAATCCGAATTTAATGAAAATTTGATTGATTATGAATTTATGGAATTACTGGGTCTAGACGGTCCTAGGGTGGATTACTCTCTCTCGAGTTATAATCTTTAACCTTAATTAATAATCCATAATTTAAATTATCGAATTGTAATCTCTTGATTTCCAACTTACCCAAAACCTAAATTAGTTCTAAATTTGTCTAATAACCTACCAAAAACCTATGCTTGATCTTTCGTTACATGATTTTACCGGTTTGATTCAATTTTTATCTATCAAACTACCTAACTCTTGTTATCCCAATTTGATGATATTCACTGGGTTTACCCTCTCAGTTTATTATTGAAATATTAAGAACAAAAATTGAATCACAAATAACTCAATGAAAATACAATAAATCAAACTTCATTAATCTCAAATATCAAAATCCTAAAAGTGAGTTTAGACAAAAATCGACATTTAATAACAACTATTCTCAACTATTATCCCAATTCTATACATCAATAAAAATGAAATAAAGACGAAAAATACTGTCAGAATGGATTCGTGGAGGCAGCGACGGTGGGAAACCACTTGTTCTGTGAAGTACTTCATGTCAAGCTTCTTCTTTGTGCCTCTCTTCCTTCGTCTCCTTACTCAAATCTCTCGATATGCTCTATAAGTTTCGGAATTGACTGATGCAAAAAGGCTACTCTTCTATTCTTTAATGTTCTATTTATACCTTGGAAGTCTTAGGGTTGATTCAGGGTCAAAACAGTCCTAAAAATCTCGTAAAACTTGACATTTTCAGTTGTTTTTGTGTCTGCTCAATGCAGGCCACGATCGTGGCCAGTGCCTATCCATTTCTGTCACGATCATGGTCCAAAGTGAACAATCGTGCCCTGGTTTAGAGCTCTCTATCACGATCATGACCAAAATGTCATGATCATGGCTTCGGCCTTGTCAGCTCGTCTCTTTCTATCACGATCATGGTCTGTTCCATGATCGTGGGCTGTGTTTTTAGCTCGAAACTCTTTGAAACTACTTCGTTCTTCGCAATTTACCCTTAAACACTAAAAAACACATTAGGGTACCAAAAAATATAACATTTAAGCTCAAAGACTCATACTAACCCATAAAAACACTTAAACACATAAACTAACACAATTAAAAAATAAATACACATTAAACACTCAAATTAACACTAAATACCTAACAAATTGAACCCTAAAATATAATGCAAATCACAACTATCAATATCCCCACACTTAAACCCTTGTTTGTCCTTAAGTAAACAAAACAACAAACACACAACACACAATGCAGTAATGAGGCAATGGCTTCAACTTCATGAAATCAATTTAATCTTAAACAAAATTATATAAGTTATATCTAATCATTAACAAGAAAAATCTATGTCTAAGGGTTTGAACTAAATATACAATTTAATCTAGATCTAAGTGTTAATTTATTTACCCTTTTCAATTGTACATATACAATAATAATTCTTTTGTCCATCAGACTCTGTAACTATTCTTAAGTATATTGTCATGAAAAGTCAAGCTTATTACAAGTCTGGTAGGTTTTATTAAGGAAGCACAAATAATTTTTTTTAAAAACATAGACTTAGTTTTTTATGCGAAAGCAAACATTAGTAATGAATGCCGATCCGGTTACTTAAATAAGTCATGTTTTTATTAAACAACTTTGTTGAAATGCCATTATAGCTTTTTGATATGAAGGCACACATTTCTGATGCGTGTCGATCCAGTTACTCAGCTATATCACTTTTTCAACTGGGTACTAGCTCTATTTATAACCCGAAGGCCAGCAGAATAGTGATTTATTTAACAAAAAATACATTTTTTTAATTGCCTACCTTATTATTTAAGCTACTCATTTCCATGAAAAATACTAGTTAAGCTACTTAAGTTGAAAGGCCTCAAATTATGAATGAATGTGACAAGCTATAAGGTGCTAAATTTACACTAAATCCTAATTAAGCTGTACATTTATCCAAAGACTCCTAATTTAATAAGTTTGTGAGTTAATGATTATTTACAACCTAATAGACTATGCTCAAAATTGAATAAATTTCACTTCCTCTAAGCCATTGTCACATTCAAACAATTAAAAAATGCAACATAATACTATCATACAATATGGAAAATCACATTCAAAAGAAAAAAACACATAATCCCTCCCCACGCTTGAACAACACATTGTCCTCAATGTGAGAAGGGAGCACACAAACACATAAAAGAAAAGAAAAGGCAGAAAAAGTAGACAGAAAATAAAATAAAAAATAAACATAAAAATTAGAAGTGAAGGCTAATTTGGAAAAGAAAAAACTGAATGGAAAAATGGGTTAGATATAAATCCTATGGAGATGGAGGTGGTGATGTTGTCGGAGGTGGCAATTGAATGCCCTAAGCCTCGAAATATCTGTGGATCTGAAGAATATCTTGGCTCTAGCATTTTTGTGTTCGGGCCATCTCCTTCATTATTCTGGTGTTCTCGACAAGTGTCTTGTTGGTTTCAAAGATCCCATCCAAAACTTCCTTCCAACCTTGCTCTTCTTCCTCTTCCTCGAATTCTTCACTGGACTCTTTTCTTTGCCAAGGCGACGCTGAGCTTGAACTTGCTTGATTGACCCTGATTCGAACATGTGTCTTCTGGCTGATATCCCTAAGTTCCATATTATGGGACTTAAGGATTTCAGCATGCCATAAGTGATAATGGTTTAGAAATTCTAGGAGATGAACAGTTAATCCCCTCCGTTCCACGCCATAATATTCTGCAATGGTAGACACTATGTATCCCATTCCTAATTTGTCGCTTCTTTTGTGCGGAGTTGCAACAATGGCATTTAGCACGTCTGTTGATGTGCAAACTGGAATACTGTGGTCTATGCACTATAACATAAACAGTTCCTTTGTGAAACATTTGTTGGTTTCATTTTCTCAAAAACCAGCTGACACATGAATTTGTGTAGCAATAAGTGTTCTTGGGACCTTATGATGTTGTTATGAGCATTCTTGGCATAAAATTGCTCAATTGCAATAAGCTCATTCCAGTATTGAGAAGGATGAAAATCCTCATAATGATCGATGATGGAGGACTCGGGGAATCCATACATCTCGCACATGATTTCTACATTCAATTCATAGGCTCATCCTCCTAACCTAAATTACAACTCTTTGAAATTCCTAGGGTCATAAGTCAAGGAAGTGAAAATTTCCAACGTGAGCTCTTGGTAGATAGGAAATTGAAATCGTATAAATTGGGCCCACTGGATTCTCTTAGCTAGGTTTTCTACTCTCTCACGTAACTCTAGCCTATTGAGTGTATCAAAATCAAAGTATTTTGGAACTAAAATTTATCTAGCTCTAGGGGATCAGAAACGAGTACGTTCCTCCTCTGTATAGATTGGGAAAGGCACACCAAAGTCTGCTGCTCAGTTTTGTCTCCCTCATCCTGCAACTTGTTATCATCCATATGGCTCCCATCGGGCTGATTGTTTAATGCACGATATAATTTGGAGGTTGAAATTTTTTTTAGAGAGACGTGAGAGCTTTTATAGCTTTGTAGCCTAGAGAGATAAAGTTAAAATGAACATGAATATAAAAGTGAAGTTAGAACTGAATATATAGATGGTTAAACGGGTAAAATGGTAAAAATTTCTAAAAAATTCACATGCTCCCCCTTTATTACCCAGTTGTAGGCCACGATTGTGGCCTGCAGCTTTCCCACACTTCCTGATTCTTCTTCTATTGTTCTTTTTCCCATCTTTTCAATTTCACTTCTTTATTCTTTTATGGTCCTCTTCACCTCTCTTTTACTTACTTTCTCAAGTCATCCACTTGTTCTGAAATCCTATTCCTTCTTGATTTTATTCAAAACAAAAATAATCCTAACTACAGAATTCAAACGTTCTAATTAAAACAATCAAATAACTACTTTTCCATAGGTTGCCTCCTATGTAAAGCTTCTTTTAATGTTAGTAGCTCAACGTTTCTTTAAGCATAATGAATGGTGTGAGGGTAACACTGTCATTAATCTCAAAGTTTGAACTTTAGCTACCATGCTATAATCCCCACCTTCCTTGCAATTCTCTTTTCCTTACCTTCTTTTTCATGAGCGCTTCTTCTTGAATGCATTCCCAAGATCCTCGATATCCTCCCATTCACCTTGAGGTTCATGTTCTTTGCTATTCTATGGAGGTAAAGAAGATCCATAATCTCTCAGCGATGCTTGGAAGGTTATCTGCTCTTTTCCTATCTTTAGAGTTAATTTGCCCCCCATCAACATCAATGATTGAACACACAGTCGCTAAGAAAGGTCATCTAAGAACTATTGGGATATCCACGTGTAACATCCCCTCACCAATTGCTATGAATAGGAGTGTATAAGTGAATAGTGGCATATGCAAGCATTCATAAATGCACATGCATAATAATGAGTGAATTCTTGCACATGAAATGTTTGTACATGCATACATGACATTTTTCCGGTTTTTGGATTGTGATTATTTGAGCTAAATAGAAAAAGTGTCTTAAGTGTTTTAGAATGGTAATTGGAGAGGTTCATTAGGATTTTCCTAATTTTAGAGAATTATAGGAATTTTCCGGGAATTTTCTGGAATTGTTTCCGGACC
>JANQBM010553356.1:0-16686 GCA_025594535.1 Erythroxylum domingense | reverse complement strand
AACCTTGTGTTTATAAGAAGGTAAGTGGGAGTGCAATCATTTTCTTAGTGCTTTATGTGGATGACATATTGCTTATTAGAAATAGCATTTCAATGCTCCAGTCTGTTAAGATATGGTTATCCAAGAATTTTTTCCATGAAGGATATGGGAGAAGCAACTTATATACTAGGTATAAAGATCTATAGAGATAGATCAAAAAGGTTGCTTGGTTTTTTCCAATCCAAGTACATAGACAAAGTGTTAAAGAGGTTTAGCATGAAGAATTCCAAGAGGGGATTCTTACCCACATCGCATGGGATTTATTTGTCCAAGAGCATGTGTCCTAAGACACAAAAAGAAAGAAATAAAATGGATGGTGTTCCATATGCTTCAGCTATTGGATCGATCATATATGCCATGCTATGTATGAGACCAGATGTTGCTTATACTTTTAGCAGAATAAGCAGATATCAAGCTAATCCCGGTGAAGGTCACTAGATGGTTGTGAAAAACATCTTTAAGTACTTTAAAAGGACTAAAGATATTTTTCTAGTCTATGGAGGAATTGAGATGAGAGTTCAGGTTTATTCGGATGCCAGTTTCCAGTCTGATTAAGACAATAGTAGACCACAATCAGGGTACATTTTTAATCTTTATAGTGGTGTGATTAGTTGGAAGAGTTCAAAACCATTGCAGATTCAACTACTGAAGTGGAGTATATTGTAACTTTTGAGATAGCGAAGGAAGTAGTTTGGATCAAGAAATTCATCAATGAACTTGGATTGGTTACTATCATTGTTGATATGATAGTATTGTACTGCAACAACAATGGAGCTATTGCACAAGTGAAGGAACTGAGTTCTCATCAGCAATCCAAGCATGTACTCAGAAAGTTTCACTTGATCCGGGAGATAGTGGAACAAAAGGACATCATGATAGAGCGAGTTTCCACTGAAGAGAATCTTGTAGACCCTCTCACTAACCCTTTATCTCAAAAGAGATATGATAGACATATGGATGGTTATGGTATTCGATATATTGACGATTGACTTTAGTACAAGTGGGAGATTGTTGGTTTATGCCTTTGTAGCCAATTTATGTTGGTTGTAAATTTATTTGTATGACAATATTTTATTCAATAAAAGGCATTCTTTATCTTTGTGTATTTATAAATTATTTCATTATTAAATCATAAAGATAAAATCCATGGAATAATTATTATGCAATTAGAAATTATAATGTGATTATAATTACGAGATTCGAATTGCATTTTTTGTATTATTCCTAAAATGTTCCTAGTCGTAGTTTCATCAAGACGGAGTATTAATGAAATCTATAGACTAGCACATGTTTGTTTCTTTCTTATGAAGAAAGTAATTGATCTCATAGATTAAAGTGTGGAGACACTTAAACGAATATGTGGGTGCTTATTAGAGAATAATTTCACTGAATTGACCTGATTATGAGAATCCTGAATGGAACATTACTTGTAGGTATATGAATTATCTCATTATGATGGTTGTATAATTGATCCTTAGATTTGAGATTACCAAAGTTATCACATATATGAATTACTATGTTTTGATGCTACTTATGTTCTACTTTTGGAGTAGTTCAATTCGGTAGTTATTGGATATAGTATGACCTACATGGAGATAGTTGAGTAAATCAATAAAGAATTTGTTCTCCTAAAGTAATTAGGAAGAATGTTATGTTGTTCTTGATTAGAATGATTTGGGAATCTCTAGCCAGAGAAAATTGAAATTTGGAAATGTTGTTTCCAAATATCAATTATAAATCATTTACTAATTATCAAGAATGAACATGATTGGATTATTTAGAGTAGACATGAATTCCATACTCTAATTCCAATTGGAACATTAGATGACGAAAGGATTAATTTATACATCATAGACATGCATAGACAGGTTAAGTCAAACCACTTCGATATTCCTAATATTTGGGTGGTCATAATATGTTGCTAGACGTCAATCATGATATGTGATTATAAATTGTTTAATTAAGGAATTAAAGATAAATTGAAAGGAGTTTTAATTTATCTAATTCTAATTATGAATTTGAATTATAATTTATAATCATGACCAATATATTAAGAACCTAATGGGTCACACATAAAAGGTCTGTAAGGAGAAAGTGAAATTTGAATTAAGTTGGACTTAATTGAGAAGTTTTAGAAACTTTAAGGATTGATATGTGATATTTGATCTTAGAATGACTAATTCATAATTATGACAAAATTTTGACTTTAGTTGTAATTTTGATAAAATTCGAGGACATGAAAAATATGATTTTTCATATAAAAGGAAAAATTAGAAAATTTGAAGCTATCATTTGGTATATTTTTCCTCTCAAATCAGATTTGTTTTCTCTGAAAAGGTCTGTGGATATCATTACATGCCGAACTATTGAACAACTCGTGGATTGACGGATTCAAGGCAAAAGGAAAAAGTACAACGGGAAATCAAAACAGGCTAGTATAACTTTGTTAATTTCTTGTTTTATGTTTCTAATTAAATTTTGTTAAAGTTGATTTTGTGGAAAAATTTTTAAATTCATTTTACTGCGTTTAGATTCGATTTTGCGTTTATTTTCGAACACTAAAAAATCTAGGGAGTTTCACTATCCTTTATGAAATTGGTAGTTTAAAAATAGATAAGGCTTTAGCTGACTTAGAGGTAGGTACTAACATGATGCCTTTGTCATTGTTTAAAAAACTGAGATTGGGTAAACTTAAACCTACTAGGATAAGTTTACAACTAGCAGACATATCAGTAAAATATCATAGGACAGTTATAGAAGATATTTGAATCAGATTGATAAGTTTTCATTTCTAATTGATTTTATGATTCTTGATATAGAGGAAGACATAGATGTGCCTCTAGTCGTGGATCGACCCTTTTTGGCAACTACTAAGTCAATAAAAGATGCTAACATAGGAAAGTTAAAATTAAGGGTAGGGGATGAAGATGTTATTTTAAAAGTATTTAATGTTATGAATCTTGCTCTTGAACTTAATGGTGTTACTAAATCTAGTGAGCCTTGTAATATGTCTAATGTTTTACAGGATTCCACCTTTAACGGTCTACTAGAACCTTTGCAAGTTTAAGGTGGTTAATTGAAAAACAAATGTTACAATAAGAAAAAAAAGGTAGCTTACTTGGAGGTTATGGAGCCAACAGTAAAACTACAAAAGCTTAATCTATACAAGCCTTACACCGAGCTAAAGACGTTAAATAAGTGCTATATGGAAGGCAACCCATGAATTAGTTTATATTTTATTTTTAATTTCTATTTCATTTTTATTTTGCTATTAAAATATGATTTTATTAAGTTTTGATATGTTTTAGGTTAGAACATTGAGCATTGTAATGAGATTGTGTATATTTATAGTGTTAGGGTATACATGTTAAGGGTTCATAACTTTGAGTGCAACATTTCCTAAGTTTGTTCATCTATTTTTCATGTTGTACACATTTATAGAGAGTTACATGCTTTTTAGACATGCTTGTGTAGACTTACATAGGGATGATAGTCTTGGCCTGGCCCCAGGTTGGTCGGGCCACAGACTAAGACTGTTTGCCCAATTAGGCCATGGATATGCCGAAGGGAAGATGTAAAATGACGTCATTTTGCCAAAATTTTTTTAAACCCTTTGAGCCATGGACAACCCAACCTGTGGGTTAGGCCGGTCTGGGCCAGGCACCATCCGTAGACTTACAAGATTAAGCACGTACATGTGTAATGTACTATGTAAGTCTGTAAAAGGTTGCAAATCAGTGACCTAGATAATTAGCTACAAAGTCGTGTCGCAGATCATGCAAGTTTGCGACGACTCTTAAATTTTCCATAATCCCTCATTTTTCTTACTTTCTCTTTTCTTTCTCTCTCTGTTTTTCTTACATATTAGTGACACCCCAGTAAGTATTCTCATTGATTTTAATTGTTTATGCATGAATAATTAGGTGTTGTGGATTTTAGGGATTTTTTGGCCCAAAACCGTTAGATTTATGATTTTGGAGCTTTAGTGCAAATTTTCACCATTTTACTGATAATTGTGATTTAATAGTTGAATTTCATCCTTACCCATTTGAATAATTGGTTCAATTTGATGAATTGAATAAGATTTGTGTGAATATTCAATTAAAATTGTGAATTTATGCGATTTTGCTCACTAATTGTTAAATTATGATGTTTTTGCATGAAATTAGGATTAAATAGTTATTTTTATAGTTAATTAAAGTTGTGTCTTGTTTAATTTCATTTCAATTTTCTTTTTGGATAAATTCTCTGCTTAATTTTGCTAATTTTTTGTAATTGTTAAAATAGCATTTTTTATTTCAATTAGGAGTAAATGCGCAATTAAACAATTAGGTTAGTTTTTTTGTTAATTAAAACAATTTTAATTTTGTGATTAATTAGGTTGTTAGTTAATTTTCTAATTATTTTATTTATTTATTGGTGTTAATTTATTTTTAATTTTTGTTGTGCTTTAATTTTCGTTGTTAGTTTGTTTTTGTGTTTAATAATTTAGTCAGCATAAGAAATAAGAGTATGGAAGGGGTATTCTTGTAAATTTATATGTAAATTTTTTATATTTAAAGTTTTAGGTGGACCACGATGCACAAAAGAAGCACTTAGGAAGTGATAATGAGGGGAATGGTCATTTAGAGACCTAAGAGGAGCTCGCCTAGTCCAGCACCTAAGCAACCTACAATGTTATTATTTAAAGCGGCTATACAAGAGGAGTAGTATTAGAGGCTCCAGGACAAGACATTCGCCACAGGCTGCAACATTGATTAGGAGATGTTGGGGTAGGTTTTGTTTAGTCTAGCAGGTTCGGGACTTTATCAATGATAAAGCTTGTGCTCAATTCCTTAAGATTGTGGGGCCCTTATACTAGGAGTTAATGCTCGAGGTGTTCTCCACATTCTTTATAGAGAAGGGAAGACATGACTGGGACTGGTTGAACACCATTCAGTTTCGGCTGCTAGGGGAGATGGTCTGAATGAATTATTCAGAATTCTCTGTCATTATAGGGTTTTATTATCTAAAGTTCGTAGGTACGTAAGCTTACCTAGACTTACAATTAGACTTCCCGATAGTTTTGGAGTACCATCAACGATGACAATGGCTATGACTCGAGAAGATCCAAGGAATCATTGCTATGACACCTAACGCTCAAATATATTCATGGAGTTTTGAGCCACACATTGAGCGAATGGGGTGATAGCCACGATGTTATGGGTAACTTGAATGTGTTCTATCTTTGCAACGTAAGTGAGAGGACACTAATATACTTGGTGCATGCATTAGCCCAGTTTATCCAAGGTTAGAGCTAGGAAAGTAAGATCAACATGATCTGCGTAAGACATTATATGACTAGACTTGCTCGACAAATGAGAGTCTTAAACAGATTACCACTAATGTGACTAGTAGGCACCATGGCAACACTAAATCTAAACATCATGAAGAATATGCACATGGTGAATAAATGGTAGGGACCTATGGGTGATATATACAGATTAATAGACATTAAGTTTTGTTGCACATTTTTCACAAAAAATGACAATCAATTTCAATATGCTTAATTCATTTATGAAACATAGCATTATAAGCTATATGAAGAGAAACTTGCTTATGATACTATAACTTGGTTAGCATTGAGATTTTAAAATCAATTTCAATTAAGAGCTAACATATGGTAGACTTTCAGTTAATCTTGGATCCTACCTAATCAACATCTAGGAAGCACTTTATACAAGTGTGACAATGATTCTTATACAATATACCTCATCTAAGAGAGCCTTTAAGTAACACAAGGACTGTTCTAAATTATCCCAATGATGAATTATTAGGGAGGATTTAAATTAACTTATGATAATAATAAAATAAGCAATATTAGGTCAAGTTACCATAAGATAATTCAATTTACCATCTAGTCTCTTATACTTCTTAAGATCTTCAAACATATCTCCATCTTTTGTAAGTTGTGGATTAGGTTTCATAAGAGCACTACATGGTTTAGCCCCTAATTTCCAAGCTTCAAACAACAAATCAAGTACAAAATACCTTTCTTAAATATAAGAAAATACCTTTCTTACTCCACGTCACCTTAACCTTTAAGAATTACTTTATTACCCCTAAATCCTTTGTTTAAAACTCTCTACAAAGAAAAATTTTAACAGATGAAATTTCTTTGACGTCACTTATAGTAGTAACATAATAAGAATAATAATACTAGATGTAGAGATTTTATAGAAAATCAAATGGTAAAGTTTTCTCTTACTTATTCCAAATTATTCAACTACTTAACTAGTTTTCCAAAGCAATCACAATAACTTTGTTTCAAACCATATAAAGATTTTCAAAGGTGGCACACTATCTTATATTCCCCTAAGCAACAAATCCATATGGCTTTTTCATATAAACTTCCTCCTATAAGTCTCTATGTAAGAAGGTATTGTTATATCCAATTGATGCAAGGGCCAACCGTGAGTAGCTATCACAAAAATTAACAAACAAACAGATGCCAACTTAACCATAAGAGAGAAAGTATTAGTCTAATCCATACCATAAGTTTGATTGTAGCCTTTAGCAATAAGGAGGGCTTCAAATTAAGCCATTGAGCTATTAGGATTTACTTTAACTGTAAATATCCATTTACATCCAAGAGTCACTTTTCTAATAGATAACTTCACTAAATTCTAAGTACAGTTAGCATCTAAGGAATTTATCTCCTCAACCATTGTTTCTCACTAATAAGGATGACACAAAACCTTATGAATAGTTCTAAGAAGAGTTATAGTATCAAGAAGAGTTATAGTATCAAGAAAAATGGTAATAGTAATCAAAAGATGAAATTAGGTAAGCATATGTTTACCTTTTTAGAGAGTAATTGGAAGGTTAATAATAGTGTATATAGGATCTTATATTGAAGAAGGAGCTAGTGTTCGACATGTATTAGAAACATATATCCTTTTAGAATAGATATGAAAAATAGGTGGAGGTGGTGTCAGTATAGAACAACCGATTGGTAACCTAGGAAGACACATTTTATGGACTTGAGATTTAATTTGGTATTTTAAGGACCAACATCTTAGAAAAAACATGTACTCCTAAATATGTGAGGTTCAATAGGACATAAGGGTTTGGTAGGAAAAAAGATGTGATAAAGAATTTCACCATAAAGAATGGACAAATGATCCTTACAGATGATAAAAAAATATTCTGTTAAAATTTTATCAGCTTAAAAACACTAAAGAACATGTGTTTAGAATATAAGTGTCTTAGGTTTTTCATAAAAGTGTGTGTTTTTTTTTTAGCTACACCATTTTGCGATGGTGTGTCAACATAAGAAATCTAGTGAAGGATTCCAATTTTAAGCAAGTAAGACTGAAAGGAATCTAAAAAATATTGTTTGATATTATCAATTCACAAAAAATGTAAAGGCATATTAAATTGTGTTTTGATTTCAATGCAAAAAGTAGTAAAATGGGAAAACAATTCATAATGAATTTTCATAATAAAGCCAAGTTATTCGAGCAAATTCATCAACAAAATTGACAAAATATTAGAACTCAGTTTTAGATTAAATAAGAATGGACTGAAAAGACACGAATGAATTATTCAAAAGAAAATTGGCGCTTTTATTGACCCAATAAATAGAAGACAATAGATGATGTTTGGCAATTTAACATGACTCACAATCTAAAAATGACACAATTTGAAACTCTAGACATAATTTTTTTAACATAAATATAAAAGGATGACATAATTGACTATGTGCTTTAAAAGAGGTTAATATCAATAAGCAAGCTATAGGTGATGGCACTTACTCATAAATATCCAGAATATAGAGGCCTCTTGATATATTCCCACTACTCATAATCTTCTTCGTCACAAGATCCTAAAGCAAACAAGAATCTAAAAAGAATAAGACACAATAATTTAAAGTTAGAGTAGTTTTGCTAACAAATATTAAATTAAATGAAAATCTTGATAGGCCTAAAATATATGATAAGGAAAGGAAAGGAGTGGGATGAGTAGTTCCATAACCAAGAGTAGATGAGTTGGAACCATTTATCGAAATGAGGTTGCAAGGAAAGTTCGTGGGGTTTAAAAGTGGTGAGAAGATTGAGATTACTTATCATATGATTATTGTCGCCATATAAATTGAGATTACCTGTCTCAGTAATAGTTTCATTTATGCTTAATATGACCCAACTCATGATTGTAGTGACACATAACTCCTATATCTTGATTCTATTTTCCCCACCCCTTTAATAAGTCCTTTTTTAAAATTTTCATTAGCTTACATTCCATTGTTACTACTAACAAGGGCACTTGCAGCTTGAACTTATGGAACAATAATACAAATTTATATGTGAAGAACTCTAGTGAAGACTTTGTGTAAAGTAAAAACTTATATACTTTAGAGAATATAGGATTTTGCTATATTAAATTAATAGTCAAGTCTTATTAAAAAACTTATAAATTTCACTTTCTCTCATTGAATTTACTATAACACTAAAATTAAAAGGTAATAGGAAATTTAATTCTTCATAAACCTTTTTGAAATTGATAAAATAGGTTTAAAAATATTATTCATGTTGTTCACCTCTAAAAAATTTACGTACAGGCTTCATAAATATGAAAAATATTTTCTTTCCCTAAATTAAAAAATTTTAAATAGTCTATTAATTCTTTAATGTACCTACAGTAATTAATTATTCTAACCACCTCAACCTCTATTAAGTTCCAGATCTACAAGAACAAATCTAACATAATCCTTCAACCATTTATTTCTTATATCATCATTAAGTAGATCATCTATAAGGTGGTATCTTTTGAAAATTTGGTTTAAATAGGCCATTATCATCATTCAGTGGATTATTTACAAGGTAATATCTTTTGAAAATATTGTATAAATAAATCCTAATGGTATTGCTCCATAGAAAGTTAGAAATAACCAATTTATGTTTAGTACTGGAAAAACATAATGTATTCTACTTATCACCCATTAGCAACTGACAAGTTTCGATTGTCCATCACATATCAGAAAATACGCAACGAAAAATAAAACAAAACCCATAAAATGTAGAATTATACATGTGCCATTAGATGTATTAAAAAAGTATGAACTTAAGATGTGTACCTTATAATCTCCTTCGTTCTTCATTGTCTTCACCTCTTCGTGTTGTCGTAAATGAAAATGACCAAAGGAGGACATCTCTAATGATATCCACTTGAAGAGCAAAGCCTGAAACCTCTTAGGAAGAATGGTTAGAACACACACAAAGTGCTAGCTTTGATTTTTATTCTTGAGAGAATTGTTTATAGAATAAATGTGTGTAAGATGAACTCTTCACCTTTCTCACTTGTTTTCTTACAATACTATACACAAAAATGAGTGAGTTTCTATCAACTTTTGGCCTCCTCTAACCCCCATCATGAATGGAGGAATAATAGGAATTATTTGGACATGAATGACAATTAATTTGGCTTGAAACTTTTACTAGGAATTTGGAAATTTTCTAAGATGGTAGCCATTCAACACTTGCTTTCTTTCATTCCTTTGCAATGTCTCTTATCTTGACCATATTGCAAAACAATCCCGAAACATTCTATCATATCTTAGATCACTTTCTAAAACCATTTTACTCATTCTTCTCATCTCCAATGCGAGTGACCCATTAGGTTCCTGATTATATTGGCCATTTGAATTAACACTTAGTTCAAGCAAGTCATGAGCGGTATCTAGCAACACATCATAACCTCTAATTGACCAGAAAGTATGTGGTTTGACTACGAACCCTTTCGTAGACAATGATCTCATGCAATTCATCCTTTCACCATTTATACCCCACTTGGTTCAGAGCATGGTTAAAATGTCAACTCCCATTAGATTGACTACATCACATATAACCCAAGTGATGTTAGTTCTTGTCCCTAAGGCTCATTACTCAATTACATATGTCACTAAAGACTATCTTCATGACATTTCCACTTTGGATAGGGATTCTCGAGTAATGACCCTGACAAGAGGCCGTCGGTATTATCTCCCTCTATCAGGAGTGGTGAATCGTTTATTGACTACTCAATTACCTTAAAATACCTCAAGCTGTTCCTAATCACCACTGTATGAGCAACCTCTGAGAGATAACGAGGAATGGAGTCAAAGTACAGGATCAATATCCAAGATATCCTTGAGCACCTCAAGTCTAAGGATATTTTGCACCATTTCTATGATGAGACTATCATTGACGCTAGAATATATTATCCATATGATTGTCTAGTGGCAGATCATCTAATGTACTTAATACTCTTAGTAAGCATCTACATGTTAATTCTAAACAACTCATGCTTACAGCCTATAATATCTTCATGCTATGTAATGTATCAAGGACTTCGTTAATTCGATTTAAGATCATTATCAATTCATAAAGAACATGAACATCAAACTAACAACATTTTTTTTATTAATCATAAAGATTTATACAATAAGTGCTAAAGGCGATTGCCTTTAGAGCACTTCTCTAATAGCAACATCACAAATAAAAACAAATACTAGATATAGGTCAATAATAAAATACAAACTTAGAGACCTAGGCCTGAAAACCATAGATGAATACCAAAATAAAAATTTAAGAACTAGATGCCATGAAATATAATCTTCTATATTTATATACAATATTAGATCCCTATAATCAAGCTAATCTAAACAACCAATCCCTATAAATTTGTATATAAGGTCATTCCCAATCATTATAAAATCATATTCCTAATCTATAATAAGAAATATAGAGAGTGGATCAAGCTTATAATTTATGATGAAAATTATCAATATAATGAGTTCCAAAATCCAAATTTTCCTTTGAATTAATGTATTATATATTGTTAGGGATATAATATAAAAGATCCTATATTGGCTTTACAAGTCTTGCATGTTGGCAATAACTACAAACGTTAGAGGCGGGGAGAAAATAAAATAAATTACTCATATTATATCCATATGAATATAGAACAACAAAAACAACAACCACTTAATGAAAGTCTTATTGAGACATAGGGTTTAGGGAGGTCTAGTAGTATGCAGCCTTACTCCTAACTGGTAAAGAGGTTGTTTCGAATAGACCCATATAAAGAAAAATAAATAAATAAATATAAATATGCATATACATATTAAAATAATAGAATATTAATAATTAAAAGAAAATAAAACAATAGACATAAAATATAATATAAATAAATTCGTAAAAATAAAAATGAAAATGAAAATAAAAATAAAAATAAAAATAAAAATAAAAATAAAAATAAAAATAAAGAATACAATAGAAATAGAACAAGGTAAAGAACAAAAGTAAAGATAAAATAAGTAAATAAATAAATGTTTAGGGTAAATAACTAAGAGGGAAGTACTACATCTCTAAATGTTTAGGTCAAATACAAGGGAAAAAATGTTTTAAAGACCTATGAGAATGACAAGGATTTCTCTAAGTGAGTGTTGTGCCCAAAATAAGTTTTAAAAATAGCTAGGTTGTAGTTGATTACCTAGGGTCATCTCCCACAGAGGTGAAATTGGTCCACTTAAATTAACCTTGAACAAAAATAAAATAAATGCAATCTTAAACATTCTATCCTAATTTGATGAGTGAAGGCTTTAAAAGAAATCACAAATTATACTAAAAAGTAAACGGAATTAACTGGGAGAAAAAACGAATAGATTAATTGAAGTGGAAAACTCTTGAGAATTGATTTCACTAATTTAATCTCTTATGTATGACTAAGGGGAAATGATAGGGTAGTCACCTTACTAAAATTAACAGTTAGGTTCTAAGATCAACTTGAATAATAAACTAAGTCTAACTTTCATACTTAACAAGTTATCATCCTAATTAATAATGGAAACCCTACTACTAATTATTGCTTAACATATTTCTAGTTCTTAACCTAAACGTCTATAGTTTCTCATTCCATATTAAAATTCTTCTCTCGATCCTTCGTTTAATAACAAAATGATGTAAATTTTGGTCATGCTATTACATTCATTCAGCTCAGAAACTATAGCAAAACTAAGACAACAACATAGTCCCTTAATCATGCATATTTGACTAAAATAGCTACATTAATCCTCAAGAAAAAGTTATCAACCTGTCACAGAAATAACAAGATTCATCATATTCAAATACTTGAATCTCAGGTTAATTAGTATAAGAGAAGTATTAAAGCAATAAACTAAGTGAATAACCAAAATGAACTATCAAAAGCTAACAAAGTATGGGTCTATCAACTAACAGAGGAGTAAGTTCAGCAAAATAACAAAGAAATAATAAAAAAAAGCAAATAAGTGTTCAGATGAGAGAGTTGCGGTGATCTCGTACACTCTCAAACTCTTAGTATTGGCTATCGCCTTCTGCTCTTGCTTAGTTCTCACCCAGATGATCGAATGCTGAAGATTTTTCAATAACTCTAACCATCTTCTTTGTCTCAAGTTTAATTCCCTTTGACTCATCAAATACTTGGGGCTTTTGTGGTTTGTAAATACCTTGATAGTGACTCCATACAAGTAATGTCTCCATATCTTCAATGCAAAAATTACGGCAACCAACTCCAAGTTATGTGTAGGATAATTCATCTCATAGGGCTTTAATTGCCTAGAAGCATAAGCAATCACTTTACCTTCTTGCATCAACACACAGACCAATCCCTTCCTCAAGGCATCACTATACACTGTATATCCATCATTACCCGAAGGCAAAGTCAAAATTGGTGCAGTCGTCAACCAATACTTAAGCTCCTCAAGGCTCTTCTGACATTCATCTGTCCATATAAACTTCTGGTTCTTCTTTGTCAATTTGGAAAGTGGAGTAGCTATCATAGAAAAGCCCTCCACAATCCTCCTGTAATGCCCAGCTAAACCCAAGAAACTCCTCACTTTAGCTACATTCTTAGGTGCTTCCCATTTAATCACGACTTCTATTTTTCTTGGATCCACGTGTATTCCATGCTCTGAAATCACATGTCTAAGGAATGCTACTTCCCTTAGCCAAAATTCACATTTTTCGAATTTGGCATACAACTCACTTGTCCTCAATGTCTCTAAGGCAATCCTCAAATGCTCTTCATGCTCCTTATCACTCTTGGAATAAACCAATATATCATCAATAAAGACAATGACAATGTGGTCCAAGAATGGCTTAAAGACTCTATTCATTAAGTCCATAAAGGCTGCAGGTGCATTCGTCAATCCGAAAGGCATAACTAAAAACTCAAAATGCCCATATCGTGTTCTGAAAGCAGTCTTTGGCACATTAGTATCTTTTATCCTCAACTGATGGTAACCTGATCTCAAATCTATCTTAGAAAAGACCTTTGACCCTTGCAACTGATCAAACAAATCATCTATGCGAGGAAGCGGATATTTGTTCTTTAGGGTGACATGATTAAGCTTCCTATAATCCACACACATCCTCAACGATCCATCTTTCTTCTTCACAAAGAGGACTAGAGCTCCCCAGGGCGAAGAGCTCGGCCTAATGTAACCTGTCTCTAACAACTCTTCTAATTGCTCGTTATGCTCCTTCAATTCCACCAGAGCCATTCTATAAGGCGGAATCAATATGGTCGTTGTGCCTGGTAAAAGCTTAATGGGAAATTCAATTTCCCTAGGTGCTGGTAGTCCTAGTAATTTCTCGAGAAAGACATCCAGGAATTTCACAACCACAGGAAATTCCTCTAACTTCTTTTTATCTGCCCTCGTGTCTACCACATAAGCCAAATATGCTTCACACCCTTTCCTCATCATCTTTTCTGCTGTCAAAGCCGAAACAACTCTAGATGGGCTTGCTTTTCTGTCTCCCATAAACACCACCTTTTTACCATTGTCCAATTCAAACTCTACTATCTTTCGTTTACAATCCAAATTAGAATTATACCTCTCTAAAGTTTCCATACCCAAAATTACATTTAATACTCCCATTTTCAAAGGCAGCAAATCCACCACCAACTATTCCCCTCTAATATATATCTCACAGTCTCTGTATACTTGACTAATCACAACATACTCGTCGATTGGAGTACTCACCATTAAAGGAGTATCCAATAGGCTCAGATCTCTACCACACACAGTTCTACTTAATGACACGAATGAATGGGTAGAACCCAGATCAATCAAAACAACAATATCATCATCAAATAATTTGATCATACCAGTCACAAATTCTATAGCTGACTCTGCGTCCTCCCGTGTCATCACAAATACCCTAGCTGGTACTTGCCCCTTGGGTCTCCCTGGAAGATTCACCCTTTTTGTTGCATCAGAACTACCTACTTCAGTTGTAGTCTTATGTCCCACAGTCTCAGTTCTCTTCGAACCTTGTATCTGAATCTTCTCTTGTCTCGCAGGCTGAGGGCACTCTCTAGCCATGTGCCCTTTTTCCCCATAGATGAAGCATGCTCCTATCAGTATATAGCATTCCCCTCTATGGAGTTTCCCGCAATGATCACATCTGGGGATGGACGATGCATTTCCCTCTCCCCTTCTATTGCCCCCCACTGTAGAGGCTTGCTGAGAAACATTCCTCATCTGTCTCAATCTACTTGCACCACTACTCCTCTCCTCAGATTGCATAGGAAAACTCCTGGTACTCTTCTCTAGCATAGGAGTACCGCCTCCCCTTTTGAACTGTTCTCTTCCCTTTCTCTTCTTGTTCACAACACTCTTTATATTCTCAATGTTTTCAACCCTCAGTGCCGCTTCAACCAGCTGTTGAAAGTCACAGAAGTTCTGCACCATTACTTTCTCTTTGATGGCTAGGTGTAATCCTGATTTAAACCGACGACACTTAGCTGCCTCACTCAACATCATCTCTACTGCATAGCGAGATAACTGTGTAAACCGACGCTCATACTCACTCATCGTCATCTCCTTCTGGGTGAGACTCAGAAATTCTCTCTGCTTCTGTTGAATAGACACCTCTGATAGGTACTTCTTCTTGTAGGCAGCCAAGAATTCCTTCCATGCCAACACTGGCAGTCTCATTTGGCTCCCTGGCACACTCTCCCACCAATGTAGAGCATCTCTCTGAAGCCAACTAGCAGCATACTTAACCTTCTGATCATCCTCAGAATCCATCTGATCTAATATCTTCTCGGTCTTTCTCAACCAAGTCTCCGCTTCGTCCGGATTAGTCATCCCATAGAAGTCCACTGCTCCATACTTCTTCAACTTACCAAACTGTTCCCTTTCTTAGCTGGGGCTGAAGCAGAAGATTGTGGAATTTGACCTATAGCCTGGACAAAGGCTTGAGTAAATGCCTGAAATAACCTCGGATCTAATGGAGGCACTTGTTCCTGTAGAATAGGCAACTCCCAGGTTGGGGACTGAGAGGGCTCATTACGTTGCCCTACATAAGCCTCAACATTTCCTGGGGCTATAGACTCATCGGTACTCTCCTCTTTTGGTGGAGAGTCAGGTGCAATTGATCCTTGCAGAATTCCTCGTGTTCTTCTACGAGGTGGCATCTTACTCCCATAAAAATAACCCACTAATGATTAGCTTACATTTCATCTTATTTCCTATATGTATGCATGTCATTTAATGCAATCAAATCAAATCAACAATGCAAACAATTAATCACATAACATAACAATTTATCCTACTATGCATTCTATGCCTAGGAAAAAGCCTAAGCTCTGATACCACAAGATTTTGGACCCCGTTTCAGGAGCCCAACGATCGCATTCGGATACCAACATTTTACACGACCACTTGTGTTCAAACTAAACCCTTTTTGGGCTCATCTCCCTTCAAGCCTGAATATAACCAAGGACAACGTTGGCGAGTCCACAATTTTCCTATGAACATGCTTCAGGTCAATTCAATTAGCATAAAATATTAAATTCTTCTTCTATGTTTATCCTATCGTCTGTGTTTAACTTTTATTGTCTAGGTTTGACCTCCCCTTATCGCCTGTATTTCATTTGCATCTATCTTCTGATTACGTCTGCCTCCCATTGCGTCTGTCTCCCATTTACATCTGCCTTCCATTTGCATCTGCCTTTTTGACGTGTCATCATAGATGATTCCTTGTGTCTGTGTTATGACGTGTCGTCTGTGTTCCTTGTGTCTATGTTTGACGTCAGTACAGACGATTCCTTTCGTCTGTGTTCTTCTTTTGCATCTGTGTATGACGTCAGCATAGATGATTCCTTTCGTCTGTATTCTTCCTTTGCGTCTGTGTATGACGTCATCACAGACGATACTCTTCCTCTATATTTTCCTTTGCGTCTAGACACAATCTCTCGAGTTCTTACCTGCTATTCTAGTACAACATCCTTAGCAATTTCAACAGAGAAGGCATGCACATATACATTCCAGTGTCTTAATCTTTAAAAGAACAGAATCATAAATATCAATGTCACTTCCTCATTTCTAAACTCAATGAGAGTTTGTTACATGACAACATACACATCATCTTAATACAAAAATACCAAAGGATGTTCATGTTTGACATGCCTATAAAGCTAGCTAAAATTTTCATTAACTTAGCACAAAAGACTTCAGCTATCTTGATATTCTGAATGCCTTGCAAGGATCACTGATCTTCTTGATTTGCACCTGAGGAGTGGAGGGTAATTGGGGTGAGCTGCAAAGCTCAGTGGCTTATACATTTATAGCCATTGGCA
>JANQBM010553247.1:0-16687 GCA_025594535.1 Erythroxylum domingense | reverse complement strand
TCTCTTCACTCGTAGGAAACAAGTAGTAGCTGAGGAAGTTTGGCATCAATGGATTGGTCATCCACAAGCCTCTTCCATTCAAAAACTTAAGTCGTTGAATTTAATTGATGCTTTAGTTAAGCATAAGAATTCGCCAATGTGCACTAATTGTCCATTAGGCAAAATGAATAAGTTGTCATTTGTCACCTCCGACAATTATGCTTGCAAGCCCTTTGAAGTTATTCATTGTGATCTTTGGGGCTCTTGTTTTGTTTTTTGGAAAATATCGATTCTATGTTTTACTTCTTGATGATTTTAGTCGTTTCATGTGGTTTATACCCTTGGGACATAAAGATGAGTTTACAAATGTCTTTATTGTCTTTGAGAAGTTTGTACGTGGGAAATTTAATCGTCAGATAAAAACTATTAGAAAAGATGGCGGAGGAGAATTTGTAAATAATGCTTTGGCAACCTTTTTACAACAAGAAGGCATTAGACATCAATTATCATTCTGTACGCTCCAAAAAAAATGAGCAGAGTATAACGGTGACAATATGTAGTTCACGAACTAGGATTCGTGAACTACATAGTGTAATGTTAATCTATAGTGGTCTCCCTCAATTTCTGTGGGTTGAAGCTTTTGCAACAGTCGTTTTTCTCATAAATCGTTTACCTTCCTTATCTATCAACTTTGAAATTCCATTCAATAAATTACATAACAAAAACTTTAATTACTCACTTCTCATAATCTTTAGGTTGGGACATAAAGAAGAGCAAGTTCAACCCGAAATCAGTGCCTTGTGTGTTTGTTAGGCATAGCAACAAACATAAAGGCTATAGGTGTTATGATCCTTAAAGAAAATGTTTATGTCTGGACACATAATCTTTGATGAGAAGTCGATGCCTCGTAAGAATGATACGAGGATGACACCTCCAGAGGTTGAAAGCTTTCTTCAAACATATGGTGCTACAAGGATTAATCAAAAACTCATCCTACTATTTCCTTTTAATTTTCCTTTAGCTACGGTTCAAAACATAAGAAGCACTAATGTTAATTCTTCTCTTGCAGGCAAAAATACTTGATTGGGTGCTACTCCTCAATAAATTGATGATGCTACACCAATGAGTCAAACTCGAATTTTTTCAAGCACAAATGACTAACAGCAGGTTGCTCAAAGTAATCTGCATGCCTCTAAAAGTCAAGGAGTAGCTTCGTCAATTGAACTAAACCGGTTGATGTCTCTATAAATTCGTTCACTGAACTAAGTGAATGACCTTCATAGCGTTGTGAATCACTACCGGAGCCAAAGCCTCCATTCCAAAGACAAACAGGTTCAATTGAGTAGCTCTCAGACAATGTTTTAAGAACCAGATTCGGCATTAAACCAGTTGAAGGAAAGGTTTAAGGTTTAAAGTTTCAACTGGTAATGAACCACTATAAAATTGGTATATAATAAATATAAAGTAAAACTTATAAGAATAAATAAAAATAAAATATTTTATTGAAATTAAAAATACACCAATGTCTATTATTATATAATGAATTAATAATAAATAAATAAGAGACTAATATAAAATTTAAAATAACAATAAAAATCAAAATTGTATTTCTGAAGCAGGTTGTGTCTCATCATCATCAAAAGCTTCAAATTCTGTAATGTTATTTAAAGATTCGTAAATTACACTTTCATCCAAAGTATTTGCATCAATTTCTCCTACTACATTAAAATAAATTACAAATTAGTAATGTATGAAATTATTCTCAATTGTAAACTTGTAATACAATATACTTTTAACTTAAATATGATCAAAATAAGATATGAACTGACCATCAGTTGATGTTCTTAATTCATTCATTTTGACAAATATATTTTCTTCATAAATCGCCCTTTCAAGTTCATTATAATCAAGATCAGACGATGATTCTTCTTCTTCGATCCAAAAATCAATATGTTAAATACAATCAGTATCAACTGGATCATATGTTCATTTCTTACTAAGCGCTTTAAATACATAATAGAGAAATTATAAAGTCAATAATAAAAATAAAATTAATAAAATAAAAACAAAACTATAAAATTCTTGTTTTTCATTCTTAGATTATAATTAACATTAACAAGGCCATTAAGTCTTTAATGTTCCAAATAATTTCGCTTTTTCATATGGATACATTAAAAAATGCTCTAATTACATTCATAACCTGATACAAAAGCTGTTTGACTGAGTAACCTAATAACGAGTTTTCTCAATGTTGGAGCACTATTACCGAATAATCTTGACCACTCATCTATATTTTAAATAAATAGTTATTGTAAATAAAAATATATAATATTAATAAGTAAATCATGAATTAAAAGAATCAAACTTACCTGGCTGCGTTTTTTTCATCATATATTCTCTCTTTGCTGATGTCTAGCAAAACTTTCTAAACCTTCGCGATACAATTTAATTTCATTTATCTCTTGTGATCTTCAATAGTGAAAATACATTTGCATTCAATCACATCAAACAAACTGCCCATAATATTAACTGTAGATGCATCTCTACTATATAAACAATAAGGATTGAGGAAATAAGCTACTAAGTGGATCTTTTGAGTAAGATGCTTATCCCATCGTCGGTCAATAATATCTATATAAGGCTTGTACAATTTTTCCTTCTCTTTAAAAAGATCTATAATTGTTTTGTGAGCTCTATAGATACCATGATACATACACCCCAAAGATGGCTTCTCATTTGCGTCAACAATCCTCAACAACCTTATAAGTAGAGCCATAATCTTCACAATGATCAAGCAACCATCCCAAAATTATTATCTAGAATAATAGCACAAACTTCTTTTCCTTTTTCACTCTTTGATAATTTATGACTTGAAAAGTGTTTACTTGTCACTAAATTTTGAAGCAGTTGCTTATGTTCATAAATACTTTTCAAAGTAATAAACGTAGTTGCAAACCTAGTAGCAGCGGGATGCACAATCACAACCCAATTTTCTTGCTTTCTTAACCAAGAAAAAAATGTGACATGATTATATCAAAAATTGTGATCTTAGATGCGCGTAAAGCAAGACTAGAATTATGGTCCATACCACCAATATCTTTTAAATTAAGATTTATACACTGAGCAACGCATGGAGACCAATAAATATGCATATTCTTTGATTGTAATAAGTACCTAGTCTTGGACTTTGTGAAGGATTATAGATAAATCTTCTTTTTGGAGATTTAGGATTTGCATCTGCTCTTCCTATTAGTTTGTACTGTGATAATAAAGCGGCATGTGATATTGCCCATAATCCCATAAAACATGATCAGATGAAATATATGGAGGTAGATGGATTTTTTTATTAAGGAGAAGCTTGATAATAATGCATTGAAGGTTCACAAGATTCAGTCTGAAAATCAGTTGGTAGACATTTTTACTAAAGCAGTGACAAGTCAGATTTTCTTAAAATTTCATGACAAGTTGGGAATATGGGATATTCATTCACCAACTTGAGGGGGAGTGTTGAGATTACCTTTATTAGAAAATATATTTGTTTTGTATTTATAGGATGTATATCTCTAGAATATCTAATGTACATGATTTGCGTAATTCTCCTTCTTTTACTTCTCAAAAACTGGTCTTTTCCTTTGTACTGTGTTTCAATCATTTTGCAAAATTTTTGAAATAAACTTTCAAATTCACTCTTTAATTTCATCATCCAAAGCCAAGTCATTCTCGTGCAATCATCAATAAATGTAACAAACCACTGTGATCCTCCTGAAGTTGAAATTTTAGATGGACCTTATACATCGAAATGAACAATCATAAAAGGTGATGGACTTTAAGTTGCATTTAAAGAAAATAATGTTCTATGACTCTTTGCAACTTCACAAACATCACAATACAAAGATGAAATATCTATGTCTAAGAAACAGTTCAGAAACGACCTTTTGATATAACAAAATGATAAATGTCCTAGTCGTCAAAGTCATAACTGAATATCTCCTCCATTATTTGAATCACCTGCCAAAGATCTACCCAAGTTTTCTGAATCTTTTATATCCATATCTAAATAATATAGTCTTCCCCATCTAATACCATAACCAATCGTCCTACTTGTTCGAATGTCCTTAAAGATACAAGATTCAGGCCAAAAAATCACAACACATAATAACGCCTCGATTATTTGGGATATGGATAGAAGATTGTATTTTAAGGATGGAACAACAAGAACAGTATCAAAATTTAATTCATGTGAAATAGAAATAGTTCCTTGGCTCATGATAGAAGATTCGTTGCCATCAGCAGTAGATATATTTGAAAAAGATGATTGTTTAAGATTTTTAACTTGTCCAGCATCAAATGTTACACGATCAATGCAAGCAGAATCAATTATCCATATACAAACGGTTGAGATCTTTTTCGTTAAAGGGTCTTGGAGATTACAGATATTCACAATTTTATCCAATTCCAAGTTTTGTACCAAGCTTCCCTTCTTAATAAGTAAGAAAGAACTTAACTTGTTCAAGTCAGTCTAGTCAACTCTCCTCACTCTATCGAGTCAGTAATCCATTCCCTTCGAATCTAAGGCTCAATGATGGATCTAGGCACTTTCCAGAGTTAAAGTTTTTGTCCATACTCAACCTTTTGTCTAATGGTTAAAGTTTTTAAAGTGCAAGCCTTAACACTTTGATCATCACTACCTGTGGTTATGATCAATGCTTTGCTTTCATGTGTTTGTCCTTCTTCAGCAAATGTAATAACTACCGTAAGGGGTGCTTTTGACTTTCTCTTGGGTGCTTTATTGTGGTCCCATCATTTAGGATACCCTATGATCTCAAAACAACATTCTTTGGAGTGGCCAGAATTATTACATTGAGTACAGGTGTCATTATTCTGTTTGGAGCCCTTGAATTGTTTTATGTGATTCTTTGTTATCAAGATGGTAGCATCATCATTTGATGTATCTATTTTAAGAGTTACACAACACAGAGTTTCCCTTCTGATCAAAGCATAGCACTCTTCCAAGTCTGGTACAATTTCCTTTCTTAGAATCTCTCGTCGGACTTGTTCAAGAACATCATCCAATCCAGCCAGGAAGATATGTGTAATACACTACTACCATAGGACATATGCTCGAAATTCTTAAGAATATCTGAACACAAACCCTATAGGAATGGCATGTTAGAACAATCACAGTCATTTAACATGGCATCATACACATCAGAAGTAATCATAAAAATAACTTATCTCACTTCATTACCAAAACATGTTTTACACTACTATTTCATTACAAACCATTCAAATATTTACATTACAAAAACCATCTGAGATCACACTATTTTAAACAAAAGATTCTTTATGAAATGAAAACTATACAAAGTACTATATCTAAAATCCTCAGATGACAACTGACTAGACCTTTGAGCTATATTTTGATCCAAAATGGGCAGTACTAAACTTCAGTTAGCTTGCTCTACTAGCAAGGCCTCCTCTCTGTACCTGAAAATCAACATTGCAATTTTGATAAGTTTTGCGAACTCAGTGAGTGAACCATCATCGACGTGTTCACTCAAAACAGAACACATATATATATCAATGAAGAACATGCAGCTCAATCAAAGTAATGCTTCATTCAGAGCTATAACTCATATTTTACAATTTGCATCATAATACAAGAAGCATTTAAAAATACAATCACTTTTTAAGTCATTCCAGAAGTACATTCTGAATGCAAGAATATCATGTAATCATTTCAAAACATAACACTCATTTATCACAATTCTTCATATCACTATCAAAGTCATAAGCATTTCTTCATATCAACATAACATAATTCAACATTCATTTGCAATCCATATCATGAACACATTTAAAGATAAAAATGTAAAAGTAAATGAGACTCATTTCATTTTAACTTTGTTATGACCGAATGCCTATTTCACTGTCCCATATCTGATGTAGATAACGGGCTCTTTTTAGTACTGTCCTATATCCGTTGTGGATATTGGGCTCATTAATCGTTGAACCTAAGGCTCTGATGCATATAACTGAGCTTAAAGCTCTTTTCACGTTGACTACTTCGGTCACAACTCCTTTATGTGATCATACATCATGTAATGGAGTATAATAGTTCACATAATATATCATTAATCACTTTCAGTCAACGAGCACATTCAATTTTCACAGTTCATCATATCTAAGTCCGGCATTCAACAAATAGTTGAGCATTCAATTTTCTTATTCACATTCAAATCATAAACACTCCTAATACAGTTCTGAATATTGAACTCCTCGGACAATCAATTGTCCGGAATCAGTAATATCACAATTGTATCAATATCAATTCAATATAAAGGAATTAAGTTTAATCAACACAATTTGAACAGAATACATTACCAATCAAAATCTCACATCTAAGTTACCTATTATACATACAATTCTAATAGAAGCATAAATATTTGAGTTTACACAACTAGGTTAACTCACAGTGCACTCCAATTAGTTATTACCTTGACGTGCCGGCAATGTCTGGATGGTGTTGGTCAATGTGTGCCTCTAAATCAAACAATACACATATTTACACATTACTAATTGATCAATCAAATGAATGCTCAAAGTTACACATGTATATGTATCATGTTTAATGCATGCTTAATTGATTATTCCGGGTATGAAATCTTATTCACAAATCATACATATAGATTCATCATGGTTTGAGCATCATTTAGTTTGCAATTAGGTTTATGCCTTAGTACACTTTATCACTTTCAATTCATCATTCACACATTTAGCACTCTTTTTCCTAGGATTATACACTCTCACAATTTCCTAGTTCTCATTCAATCATTCCCAATTCATCACTTACATAATTTGAGTCACATTACATTTATGAGAACATCTTTATATCATTATCAACTCATATTTACACTTATCCTTGAACATTTTTCATGATCTAAAAGGTCCTTATAATACACACACAATTGGTACTCGATATCTGAAATTTTAACAAGCTACATCTATACATTCACCAAAATTTTCCAGCAACACATACTCATTCATTCACCTAATTCTCATTCATAAATTCCCTATGATCTTCAATTCTCATTCATCCATACCTTATACACATTTCTAATTTTCTTCAGATAATTTTTGCATTAAAATAACTCATTTATTCCTTAAAAAAATCAAAATTTCCAAATTTGAACTCATCCTCATCAAAACAGTCCATTTGTTTTTAAGTTATGACTTCAAATAACTATATAAACTTATCAAGATATCTTCTAGCCAAACTGTTTCACTGAAGCATTAATAAGACATTAATAATAATTTTTCATGTTTTATACTTTGATTAATTTGAGCTCTAAAGTCCCCAAAAATTAGGAGATAACATAAGGTTCTTGTGTAGGAGTCTATTACAGGCAGTCTTAGAAAATAAGTATAACTCAAGCTTTAGTCACTATTTTATCAATCCAATTTCATAGAGGTCACACTAAGACCTATATATACAACTTTAATTCTTTTTATTTCTTCAAATTAATGACCTAAAGATATGTAAAATAGGCCGAAATAGGATGATAAAATTGAAACCACAATTTCGACCTACAACTCTAATCTTCCAAATGTTTTTTTAAGACAAATTTTTGGGTCAGTTTTGTATGACCATTATGACCTAGAAAATGAGGTATTTAGGTAACACTTTCTTATAATCAAATGTTCCATAATGTCTGAAGTTTCTAATGACATCAAATTCATGCATTTTGGTTAAGTATTATGCAAGTTATAACCAAATGGTTACAGACTATTCTCATAACATAATAGTACACAGGTATCAACTTCAATCCAAATTTTAGGATTCTTAAGGACAGATTTCAAATTCTATTCCTTCTTAAAAAATGTATCCATATGTTTCCAGTTTACTATACATCAAAATTCATCCAATTTGGATATTTATAGATCAAGTTATAGCCAAAATACAGATGTATGTTCAGTAAAACACTCCGTATATAATATTCCAGCACACTTCATCATCAACCTTACATGCAATTCATTCCAATTCAAAAATCATTCTCATACCATTTAACATGTTATAAAGCTCAGATTGTTACTTACATTTTAGGCTTCCAACTCAGTTCAAAATTCTAGATTCACTAAGCCTCCAAGCATGCAATAGTCATCACAAACTTAAGATGGAAACAATGTGTTTTTGGACAGGAAGATGACGGTAACTTTCAGTTGGTTTTTTTGGCCATTTTGTGTAAGGTAAAAAGCTGGTTTTGGTGTAGCAATTTGGCTAGGGTTCAGGAAAAAATTTAAAGAGGAGAAGGAGCAATTTTGGTGAAGAAACCGAAAGAAAGAAGCAGTAAAACTTTGCTGTAGAAACTTGCTACATCATATGCTAGGTGTCACCATTACAACATAACACTTGTCCTAAAGCATGTCTTACATTTGTACCCGCACGATGCTGCCACTACTCCACTCAAGATGCTACCATTAGTCACTAATTAAGTAGTCCAAATGTCACTCCAAGATTGGTCCATTTTTCACACAATAATTTTTCCATTTGTTAATTAATTACTAATCCATTTGTCACACATTTAAGCTACCAAATGTCACACTTCCATTTGTCTCCTATTTCTATATTTTTCCTTAGTCTAAAATACTCCAAATTTTTGATAAATTTCTAAAATATCTGAAATGTCACCAAAATGCGAAATCAATTCGAATACACACCAATTTAATTTTCAAGACAATTAATCCATAATTCACACTTTAATCACATTAAAATCACTTATATCCGAAAAATGTCAATGAATGCATGTATAATTATTTTCATGAGTGACAACATTATTCACGTGTATGTGCATGCCATATACTGCATGAAATGTACTTCTAAATTCTCAATAAACTCTCATATATAGTATCCTAGGGTTCTAATCCTAATCATGGGATAATGGGATGTTACACATGTCCTCTAGTCCTTTTTGAAATATCACCTTTCTTACCTTTACTAATTTCTCTTATTTTATTATTTGGGCCTTTTAACTCTTTTCGTATAGGTGGGAGGATTGATCTTATGTCCATGTTCTTCCTTTAGGTACTGGCCATAACTATTCACCTAGTACTAGATCTATGCTTTTCCAATAACACCTTAAGTATGCCTTTTTTGTATAGTATGCATATATATAAACTTTTAGATCTTTGCTCTCTAAAATGATTGCAAAAATTGCATAGCTATAAAAGATATGTTATATGTTACCTTGTATTTGTCACTTATGAACTCCTATGAGTGATTACTGCTAATGTCACTAAGTAAACAACACAAAAACTATTTTTAACTATGTATGTTCTTAATTCTAACAACAATCCAATCTAAAGGAAGAATTTTTCGTTAGGATCCCTTATGATAACTGTAGGCAATTACCCACCATAACTTGTTTTGAAATGACAACCATCAATGCATATAATTAGTCTACAGGCATTGAAAAAACTTGATTTCACTTGTTTAAGAAAACTAGCATGAATAAAATATAACTTTAGGATATTTGATATATAGTAAGTTGACCATGTTGCTTTCTATTACAACCAAGAAATAGCCTCTTAACTTCTAATATTGTACCCCTTCATCTCTAATCAGCAAATGTACGATATGCCTCTTAGCATTATAATCTTTGATTGTTGGTAATCCAGTATAAAAAAAAATCCCTTTTATGTTTGAAATATATTAGTTAGGATTATCCCTAAAGTGCATCACATACCTGTTAGTAACTTATTAGTAATCATTCTTCTTACTAAAAAATGTTCCACTATAAGAATAGGTGTCCTGGATATCTTGATCTAAAATATACCACCATCATTGACTCATTCTTAAAGTTTAAAGTACTTAAGTTGAACATACTTGACTAATAAAGGAAAATATACATGATCCCTTGAGCATTTTAGGGCCCATTAAATGTCATAGGAGCTAAAACAATGTATCTAGACTTTAGATTTATATTCTCATTTCTTTACTTTGCTGTATTTCAATTAAATTTTATGTGTAAATTTTAGAATGAAAATATATGTTTCTTGTTGAGAATGATAATGTTATAAATGTCTGGTGCGATATATGACTATGTTTTTTAGTTTTTTTCTTTGTTCAACAAGGGGCAGATATCATAAAAATAAAAGAAACTCTGTCGAAATTTACTGTCGAAATTTTTATAAATTCTAATTTACTTATAACATTTTATTCTTATGTAAGAAAAGTCTATGGGCATGAGGCCTACACCCCCGTCAGTTCTTTTTGCACACTCATACTAAGAAACAAGACGGTGTGACATTCGTTAACAGCAATTGTAGAAAACTTAATATATGTGAAATTTATGGTTTAATATTAATGCTTAATAATTATCACTTACTAATATAAACATTGCCTTCTAATATGACCAAATACAAGAAAGCATTCAACGACAGTCTCAGCAGTCTGAAGATGTTGATGAGACTCAAACCTATCTTCATGCAGTGAGTGGTAGGGACCGTCGGGGAAGGATATTCGGCTTAGGTTTATTTGCGAATACATGTTATTCTCAATCCTCCACATCCAGTACAGCAGCATCTAGTAGGCGGTCCACAACTAATGAAGTTCAAGAACTTAGGAGCACAGTGTAGACATTGGCAAATCAGTTACAATAGTCAATGGATCAATTGCAACAGTCGATGCAGTACATAGTTCAGCTCCGTAATGAGGTGGATAAGTTGAAGGGTAGGGGTAGCACCTCATCGCTCCAATCAGAGCATCCACCGTCTCCAAATTAATAGTATATTTTTGGTCATTTTATTTGAATTATTAAAACTTATTATGTACAATTTAATGTTTTTATTATCAAATAAGATATTTTCAACTTTATATCATCAATCAAATTTATGTTTAAAAAATTAAAACATACTATTACATTAATAGTTGTTTAAATTATGCATTAATTATAACATCATCAAATAGAATTTATTGATGGTATATTATTAAAAAATTTCTAATTTATTTACCAACAGACATCGGAGGATCCGTCGGTAAAACTAGAATCATTACCGACAGAAGAAGACTGACCATCGGTAATCACAGACCCAATAAACACTTCCGCCTGTAAACTCACGGACAGAAAAGAATCACCGTCGGTAATGTTTGAACAATCTTACCAACAGAAAAGCGTAAACCGTCGATACATTTACTGATAGAAGGGCATGTTCCATTGGTAAATATACCGACAGTCAAGAGTCCATCAGTAAATTTACCAATGGGACATTAGTTTCCATCGATAAATTTACCGATGGTACATTAGTTGTCCTACGGTACATTTACTAACGAAATATGACCTTCTGTCGATAAATATTTGCTACGATCGTTCTTATGACGCCTTTGTCCATCGATAATGTTCGTTGCTAATATTACTTATCGTCGCTAATGTCCATCGCAAAACAACTTTTTTCTTGTAATGAAATAAAATTAAAGATGTAATGATATACTTAAAAAGGAAACAACCTCGACTCTTTTTACAAATTAACTATGAAAGCATCAATTTGAAAAGGTAAATATCTTCACATTTTAAACCTAATAATGACAAACTTTTAATTGATATAATCTAACTAGATTTTCATGAAACAGGGATCATGTTTCTTAAAGAATAGGCTACATTGTCTAGGGTTTTTGAGGCATAAATAAGATAAAAAAGGAATCAAAAGAAAGGAAAAGTAAGAGGGCTTTAAATTTTGTGTATTGGTCAACCAATCATAGATAAGGATGGCATTATACATGATTCTAGTATGGTTCAAAGTCAACAAACTTGTCTCGAGTTGATCGAGCTTAAGTTTAGGCTCAAACTACTTGAAATAGTTTAAATCCATAACATTTTAAGTGTAAGCAAAGTCATTAGGAGTAAAAAGATGTTATTTTCAAATTTTAAATTAAAAATAATAATCTGGCTTAGCTCCAAGCTGATCAACCTTCGGATTGCTTAAACCTAATGGAGCTTAGGCTTAGACTTAGGCTATGAGACCTGTTCCAGCCTTAGACTGAGCCTGAAATTCTTTAGTTATTTTTAGGTTAGGGTTGAGCTGAGGAGAACCGAGCTTGACTTGGCACACTTCTAATCTTGCTCATGGACACTAAACGACCAGTTAAAAGTTATAATTGACCATTCATGTCTACCAAATAGGCCACAAACTCATTGTAACCTAATTTTCTTCCTTAAAAGAGATATTGGTTAATTGATGCTTTATATTGGTTAAACATTAGGGCTTGTGGTGGACTATAATGAAACCAATCTTCTCACAAACTCACTAGAAGAAAAATGTTCTTAAGTGAGGATGTATTGGACGACCACTTAAAAAATTGACCGACTAATGTAAGCGAACAACCAAAACTTTAACCAAACAATGAAGAAATTCACTGTATAGGGGATTTTGGTGATTTTTGATAACACTAGTTGACCATACTATGATGTTTGTCAACCAATATAACCTATAGACTTGAAAATTAAATCCAAAACTCAAATTAAAACATTAAAACATAATAATTTATGGAAATGTCAATCAAGAACAATGATAAGTATTAAAAGAGACTTTTATCACATTGTAACATGTCTAATTCTCTCCTAATATCATCATTCATTAGTTTAGTGAAACTATATACTAATTGGTCTAGTATACAAATTTTAACTCAATATCTTCATTTGCATACAATCTCTAAGTTTAATTCCATATATACTAAAATATTCTTCAGTTCCTAATTCATAGTATAAACTCAAACATTCATCACTAAGTATTTAGACTCAATTTAACATATAAATACAAGATGTCATATATTTATAAATTATGAAATATAATTACCACTTGTTGAACATTACCTATGATATGATTTGAATGAAGATTCCTATTAAATTTTCAATCCAATAGAAGTATTTCATCCTTACTTGGTTTAACAACGGGCTCTTTTAAAGAGTCTTTGATCATTCTTGTTCCATTTAAGGGCTAATTTATCTACATTTTCATTATTTTCCATAGTAGTAAAACATATACGAGCAATCTCTTCTTCTAAATACTTATTTTTGAATTCATTTATGTCATCCTAAGTTGAGGATTTAAGTGCTTTCTTCTTGTCCTTCGTATAGTTTATTTCATACTTTTCATTATCTTTTAGTAGAGGATACTATGATTTCATGCGAACATGTTTTCTACATTCAAAGAAAATAAGGTTTAGAGGATTTATGTTTTAAATCACCTTTATCCCCCTTGAAATCTTCTTTTCAGATATTTTCTTCTTTAATAATTTCTTAATTTTCTATTGATTAAGGAAATGTCTTCTTTATCGCTTTCACTAGTTAATGTCTCTTCCTCTTTACTTGATTCTTCCTTTAAGACTTTGAATGCTAATTATATTTTTTAAAGTTTCATTTCTTTTCGCTTCTCTTAAAGCTTCATTGTGTATATGAGAAGAGATCCAATAAGTTCCTCTAATAATAGTATTATTAGATCCTTGTATTATTGTATAACTATCACTTTTAATTCTTATGTCTTCGAAAGTGACCCAAGAAACTTTTTTACTGTTAATACTATTAATAAATCTAATGCACATATTAGATATGCTTTCATCGTTCTTCATTTGAAACAATTAATAATTGATGTATTAATATGTTAACTTTGCCCTCCTTCACTTGATTTGTTCTCTCATATGTAACTTCCAAAGTGCACCAAATTTTATGATTCGTTTCACATATAGAGACCCTGTCGAATTCATTTCTTCCTAATACATAAAATAAGATGTATTAATCTTATTTTATGTATGGAAATTAATCTCTTATCTTAAGGTTTCCATTCCTCCTTTAATCTAAGGACCATTTTATTATTTACAAATTTTGTAGGCATAAAGAGACCATTTGAAACTATTTCTCATAGGTCAACACTTTCAACCATTAAGAAAAACTTCATCTTTTTTTTTCAATAGTTTACTAATGCGTTATTCCTCTTGTTTGAATGATGATGATGATGTTCCTAAACATGACATTATGATCTTTGCTAGATGATTTCGTTAGAAATGCTAGCTTAATAGAACCTCTCTGATACCACTTATTGGTCCTTAATGGTACCCTATAGGGTGAATTGCGTGTTTGAAAATTTTAATGAAAAAATATAATCAATCTATTCAATTAAAAACAATCATTATAATAAGGATGAAGAAATTTCTTAACATAACTCAATTAAATAATTGAACAATAATTTAAAGAGGATAGAAAAGAGAGAATACAAACTGAATTATATTGGTTCAACAAAAAACCCTTACCTATGTCTACTCCTAAGACTCTTCTTAGAATTTTCACTACAATTCTTCTTTCAAAGAAAAGAATAACCATTATATAATCTTTTCGCAACAAAGAGAAACTATTTTACATTCTTCTTCCAAGATGAAGAGCAACCTAAATGCTACTTGGAACACTCTAAGTACAATAATATAATGCACTAACTAAATATTATAACTTTACAATACATCACTTTATTACTTGATAATTACAAAGAGGCTTACTCACACAAGTATAAGACTTTGATGCTTAAATGATTGAAAAACACTTCGAAAAGACACCTAAATTCTTGTTGTTGCAAGAAATAATGCAAAAGCATGTGTTTATTAGATTTCGAGACTGTTACTAATCATGATTTCGAGACTATTACTAATCATTGGAGTCAAAAACTAATTGTCATAACAACTGGTTATAGAAAACTAGTCAACTAGTATAGCATATTGGTTGACCAGTGTGCATTGAATGCACAAGTTCACAAACTGTTGAAAAACTAGTTGAACACGAGGCATATTGGTTGTCCAATATGGCATATTGATCAACTAATAAATCAACCAATCTTACAATAAACTTTTTGTAAAACAAATTTGATAACCTACATTAGTTTATCACTAATCTTTTTAGATTTGACCAATATCCTAAAAAAATGATTTTAATAACTTAAAATGGAAAAACTTAATTTTTTAAATGCATTTATGACTTAAATGTCTTTCAAAATATTACTTAATGAGTGTTTGAAAGATTAAACGACTATTTTCTTTAATAAAAGCTTTAGTACCTCTTGATGGATGAAAAGACTTATGCAATGAAATAATATGAAATGGTTATGCATGATGAGTATTTTAGAACATCAAAATGACTAAAAGAGAATTCAATTAAAATTACAAACTAACAAAAAAAGACCTTGATGTTCCTTATTCTTGCTTTTTTCTTGGTTTGATCTTCACTTTAAAAGTTGAAAACTTCATCTCTTCTTTTATCAACTTTACGAACATTCTTCTTGAGTTTATAACTACATCTTGCTATCATATATCTTCTCATCAAAGTAATAAACCAGTTATTAGTAATTATATTTTTTTGTCATCAAAACATCAATTGAAACCTCCCTTGGTTTAACATCTCTTCTTTTATCAAGGTGAGGAGGAATCTTCTTATAGTAATCTTATTAATTTGTGAGTAAAAAGTAATTCTTCTTATAATCTTTATTTATTGTGAATAATAGCCCGCTTATGAAAGAAATTACAACTCAAAAGATGTAGGATTGGTATGTTTGTCGAGCTCAGTAGGTCCTGACCTAACTTGACATGACTAAGCGTTAGACTAGGCTAATGTTTTTCCCCCTAAAATTTCACATTTTTGGCCAATCTTTGGCTTGAGTGCCTAAGCTTGATCTAACCTAAAGCATGGCTTGTCGCTTATTTTAATGTAAAACATCATTTTATACTAGGTAAAATCATGCCATTTCAATATTTAGACACTCTTCTCTTAGGTTGTTCTTTAGATAAAAACTTTTAATTAATTGAAATGACCCATTACTAACCTAAAAATATGTCACTTGATCATTTTGATAAACATAAATGGCTTGCTCACTCAAAATGGGAGAAAGAATGCTTAAAAACTTGAAAAACCTTATGAGTATATGATTAAAAACAATAAAATATTTTTTAATGCAAGAATAAATGATAAAATATGTATTTATAGTTTTTTGAGGCTTAAAATATCCATTAGAGCTAAAAAAGTAACCACCTTGATTGATCAATGTAGCATATTAATTGACCAATGTGTATTGAATGCATAATAGCCGATTACTAGGACATATTGGTTTACTAATGTCAACCAATGTTATAATAGACTTTTGATACATCAAATTTGAAAATTTTAACCTATATTAGTTAACCACCATCCTATATAAATGACAAAATCCCCCTAAAATCATAATTTTAACATCTTCAAATGCTTGAACTTCATTTTCTTAGTGTAAACACTCTTAAAAAATGTTTTAAAGTTTAAGAGGATTTTCTTCGAATTTAAAACTTTAATCCATCTTGATGAATGAAAATATTCATGTAATTAATGAAAATGATGATCCGTTTATGTATGTTGAGCATTTAAGAATATCAAAGTGACTAAGTAAAAGTATAATAAACACTATAAAATATTTATAACCTTGAAATTTCTTGATCTTCTTTATCCTTTATTTTTATCTAAACTTTTAGTGATGCAAACTTTAAATTTTCTTGAACAACTTTATGAAATGTCTCTTAATTTATGTACAAATATAAATAGCTCTGTAACATCCCGTTTTTATACAACGGATTAAATCATGGAAATTGGTACACGTGAGATTAATCGGAGAGATTAGGAAAACACATCTCATGCTCATGCACTTGTGAACA
>JANQBM010553137.1:0-16688 GCA_025594535.1 Erythroxylum domingense | reverse complement strand
TTCAGCCTTCTTTCATTCCACATCTTCTTCTTGACTTCCTTTTCCTTGAGTCTCCTACAATAAAAAAATGGTAGTTTACAGTATCAATTGTTCTTAGAAAATTAATTAGTTCAATGAATACTGCTTTGTAACAATTTTTACCTTCAAACTACATAAAATAAAAGCACACACTCAAGAATCAATTTAAGCACAAAAGTTAGAGATAGGAGTCAAAAAGTGTAGCAAAAGTCATGAAAATGTCTCCAATTTATGTGATAAACTTGGGCTCAATCAAATTTTCTCTACCCATCCAACATCACAACTTGGGAGTAGTTGGTGTGAGTTTTTCTAAGTAAGTATTTCCCTCTGAATAAGAAAACAAGACTAATAAAGGAAATTATCAATTTCTAGAAAAATGACAGGGAGTCTTTATATGAAGTGTAGAACTAGTATAAGGAGTTACAAAGGAGCTGTCCTCATCATAACCTACCCAATGAATTCCTATTGCAAACCTTTTACACTGGAGTTACAACGAGAACCATAGAGGATCATTCATGATGAAAACGCTTGAAGTAGCACAAGATCTATTAGAAGATATAGCATACGCTAGTTGTCTATGGACATTATAATGAAGTAGATAACATTAAACCTTTTGGGGCCCAAGAGGATTGATTGCTGCAAATTCAATGACAACATTGCAGGCTGAGATCGACAACTTAACCAAGAAATTAAATAGTACGAAAGCCACATCTTCCTCTCTAGTCACAGCAATGTAGCACGAATATGAGTCTTGTAGATAAGAGAGCTATATTGCAATTGATTGCTTCTTAGGGGGAAACAAAAATGTGGAGCAATTCGACTTTAATGCATCACATGTTAGTTAGGGAGATAGCAATCCTTATTTCAAAACATACCAGTCGGGGTGGCATAACCACCCTAATTTGCATTGGTCTAATAATATTGAGATTCAGGTTAAAAATCAAAGGTCACATGGATATCAACAAGATAAATACGATGACTATGATTCCAAACTAGACAAGATCATGAACAAGCTTATAAGTATGGATGAGGCCCAAAAGAGGATAGAAGAACAAATTGACCAAGTAATAAGGAATCGTGTCTCTTTTATTCTCAGCCTAGAGGTTTAAGAACAGCTTGCTAATGTGTTATCTACAAAAAGTGTAGGAATTGTTTCAAGAAACATGGAAGTATATCTAAGAGAGCAAGTTAAAGCCATCACATTTAGGAGTGGGAAAGAATTAGGAGAACTAATAGATAGACCAGTTGAAACTCACTTTGTAGAAGATCAAAATTAGCAGAAAAAAGATGAAGAAAAGAATAAGGATCCTCCCTATGTTCCTCCTCTGCCTTACCCTCCAAGAATACCATTCATAAGAGTTGATGATGTTGAATCTTTAAAGGAGCATGAGGATGAAGAACATATGACAACGGACATCGAGTTTGAAGAAGCTATGAAAGTCTCTATTCGTGAAGCAAAGGAAGAAGAAGAAAAGGGAGTGACTAAAGAAGAACAAGAGCAGCTCACCCTTTTAACAAACAACCTGCTATACTTAAAAGAAGATTCAAGGAGCTTTCTTATTCCCTATTTTATTGTTTGTTAGTGAAAAGGACATTACTGAAATTAATTGATTTTCTCAAATTTATCAATATTGTCCTTCTGATCATTTTACAATTGTAACTTAATCATAGGCTACAAAATTGATGTTGAATGAGAAGGGTGGAAGCAAGCCACTTATAATTGATCCAGGATGAGCTTCAAAGGATGCAAGGTCATTTTAATGACCCTAAATTAGCACATTTAGTAGTTAGATTTAAATTGTTGTGTAGTTAGGCTCATTTTAAATTCTAAAATAAGTTTTGAATGATTTGGAATGGTTTGGAATGCTAATTCTTTTACTCTCTTGAATCACTTATAAGATAGGGAAACACTCTCAATGTGAAGCAGATTTGGTCTTAACACTATCGCCATCACCACCTCTATCACCATAAATAGTTTTATGCTCTAACCCTTTTCTTTTCATTTTTGTTGGTATTCTCTTCTAATTTTTTTCTCGTATATTGTGTTTTATTTCTCCTTGGTGTGTTTGTGTACCCTTTTCACATTGAGAACAATGTGTTGTTTAAGTGTGAGGAGGGTTGTATGTTTTTACCTTAAGTGTGAATTTTGCATATTGAATGATAGTTTGTTTAGGTTTCATGATGTGAATTGTGTGAATGCATTAATGGCTAGGACTTAACGGGATAAAATTGGCCTTAAATATATTCTTTTAGGTTATGAAGAATTATTAGCTTATGAAATTAGTGACCTAAGTTACTTAGGGCTAAATATGCTAGTTAATTAGGATACGATGTTAGTCAATTCACCGTAGGAATTTGCCATACTCATTTATAATTTTAGATCAATTCAATAAGTGGCATTATGGTTTTTATGAGAATGATTAGATAAAATAATAAGGCAGGCAAAATTTTATGTTAAGAAAAAGGTTGTATAATTTCAACTAAAATAACTATTCCGTTGGCCTTCGAGTTATGAATAGAGGTAGTAGCTAGTTGAGAATGTGATGTAGCTAAGTAACCGGATTGACATGCATCACAAATGTGTGCCTTCGTGTAAAAAGGCTATAATGACATTCCAACCAAGCATCTTAATAACAACATGACTTAGTTGAGCAACCGGATCGACATTCATCATAAATGTTTGCCTCTGCGTAAAAAACTAGGTTCATGTCCTTAAAGAAAAATCAACAAAAAGAATGTTTTCAAATAAAATCCTACCAAACTTGTTAGTAGCTTAATTTTTTATGAAATCCTATTGAGGAATAACTACTTTTTTATTTTGACTGAATGATTATCAATGTGTGTGTGCAAGTGATAGGGGTGAATAGACTCAACATTAAAATTTTGATTATTTGTATATTGAGTCCAAGGTGCTTAGATGTGGATTTCACATGTTAATAATTTAGAGCAACTTGAATGATTGCGTTTAGAGTTAAATTATTTCGTGAAGTTGAAGCCATTGCCTCATTTGTTACATTGTGTGTATTGTGCTTTGTGTTGTTTATTTTTTTGTTTGTTTGAGGACAAGCAAATGTTTAAGTCTGGGGATGTTGATAGGTGTGAAATGCATCGTGTTTTAGGGTATAGTTTGATATATATTTAGCCGTTTATTCGATTGTTTAGTATTTGTTCAGGGTAGAATTGTGTTAGTTTTTGATTTATTTGTGTTTTAAGTGTTTTTATGAATTAGAACAATCATTTGAGCTTAAATATGATGTTTTTGAAATACCTTAATGTATTTGGTAGTGTTTCAGGGTATATATTAACGAACGAAAGAGTTCGGGGAGCTTTACATTTAGCCACTCTTGGAAACCTGTTGATGGTAAAACCTATCTACTTGCTTTAGGCTCCAAAAATTGCAAGTGAATGGGTCATGACTTATAGTAAAAAGAGAGGATATTGATCCCATAGGGATTGATGCCTAGACATCGCTTAATTTAGACACAACTTTGTTTAAGAAACTAAATTGTGAAATGTAAATAATCTAGAAAATTAAATTAAAATTAAAAGACTAATGTAAACAATGGACAATACTAAAATTGCAGAAATCTGAATCAAGAATCTAAATACTAGAGATTACTTTTTTTTCCTATTTTGTCTCCCTCCTATTTTATCGACTGAATTATAACTCACCCTAGATTTCTGAATGTACTAGATACCCTCTCTCAAGGTGTAATTATTTATCCCTAATCAAATTGACGGGAATCAATTGGATGATCTCTCAACCTACCTAATGACTCTACCGATTCAATTAGTTATCAAACTATCCTATAAGTGATCAATTGACTAGTTGAGATCTCTCTTCTAACTATTCAATTAACGTGATGATTGCTAATCTATAGGTTGCCAACTCTCATTATACAATCCTACATGAATTTCATCCCACTCACTCTCTCGATTTGTTACAAGATGACAATTAAAAACAACAATCAACAAAGACAATTGCATTCAATTCGATAAAATAGGAGTTCAACATAATAGTTCCAAAAGCAATCCTTAAAATAAAATCAGCCTAACATGGTCTCCATAACATCATCAACATTCAAATAATCCATTTTTACAAAGAATAGAAGAGATTAAAATGACATAAAATTCAATAGAAAGACTCCTTCTCTTATTTGCTAAAATTTGGAATTTTGGTGTTGATGTGCTATTTTGCCGAATATTGATGATGATCCGTGTCTTCAATCCTTCCTTAATGCTCCAAACATGTGTTCTTCACTCAAGGATGGTGTTTCTATAAGTGGGTGTCATCTCCCTTTGAAGATGGAGGCTTAATTCCCTTTTTATAGTCCAAAAATCCTAAGTTTAATGAAGCCTCGCAGATTACCTCAGATTGTAATTCCCATGTTCGTGGGAATTTGCATGATTCCCACGAGCATAGGAATTTGTCATAGACGCATCTCTCATTTTCTTCTGTAATTCCTATATGACGTGGGAATTTGTATGATTCCCACTAACATGGGAATTTGTCACAGATGCACTCCTCATTTCTTCTCCTCTTTGATCTTTAAATTCACCCTCCAAGTCGCTCCTTCCTTCTTCCTATATGAAAATAGTCAATTCTTGCCCTCAATTAACATCAAACACCAAGAACAACAATGAAAATCAAACTTAACGAAAACATACAAAATGAATCCTAAACTAGAATAATAATTAACAATTATGCTAGAAAACACTTGCCAATTACCTTTAAAAACATATCCTATTGCACAACTATGAACATCCTGACACTTGAATCTTTGCTTGTCCTCAAGCAAAATAAATACAACCAATCAATTCTACTACTTCATTTTCACAAAGATCAAAGCATACAATCCCTCAAATTCAAGGCAACTCAAATATCAAGTTAATGCATATATCATGACTGCTTTGTCATTGATATACACAAGCAAACTTATAATTGACACAATCACTCAAAGATAAGTAAAGGTCCAGAATGAATTTTCCTCACGATTTTCACTCACTTCTCTCAAGTGTTTATAGGTTAGTGTTTCGTTCAAACTTGCTGTAGGAAACTACACTAGCTTGCTAATACACCAATTCTCCTCTACAATGATTGCATGCATAAATAGATCAAAAGGGCTTGTTTAAGGTTGTAATGTGGTAAGGGTTAAGGTGTGTCAAAAGGAGGGGAAGAGGGTTAAGCATAAGCATAAGTAAATTAAAAAAGAATGAATGAAATGGGATAATAAAACATAACTCTGAAACATCCAAATATAACTCCGAAACATCTAAACATAACTAATGTAGTACTATGCACTCATTTGTGCTACTCGATTGTTCTTCTTATCTCTTATCCTTTCTTTTCCTTTTTCTTTTCTTTTCAACACTCCTTTTTTTTTTCATTTTTTTCATACATAGGAGAAATATGAATACAAAAGTAGCTATATACACTGTAATCCACAGACAGAAATATACTCAACTCAACTTGGAAATTTTTTTAACACAATCCTAACTAATGTATTACTTAATACTTTACTAAGCTTGTGAAAGGGTAGGATCATGGGGGTTTAAAGTTTTAAAAATTTGGGTGTTTTCAAGAAACAAAAGGTTAAGGCTCAATGGGGGTAGTAAGGGATAATCAATGGGTAGGTCATTTAAGCCAAGGGTTAATACAAAAAGGGCTTAAATCATCTCTATTAAGTATGCATCTAGTAGACTTAAACTGATTCAAAGAAAGTTTTGAAGGTAGTAACCTAAGAAAGTAACACTTAACAAAGAAATGACATGACTATAGATGGAGTCATATGGCTCAATCCTTACTTTGGCTCAAATGAAAAGTCATTATGCATCTCTACACTACCTCATTGTTCAAATGTCAATTTATGAATAAGCTTATGTAACCAACTACTTTTCATCATTCTATATGGTTCACTTTCTACTTAAGTAGGGTAATCCAAGTTCAAGCATGCATTCAATCTAATTCCAACTAACATGAAATAATTTTATGGCAATATTTATCGGAGTGATTCAAGTACGGTTCTATTGCTAACACAAAATACCATTGCTGACACAAAGCACAGATAATATGCCTAAACATGCTTCCTAATTAAGAAAATGCAAACAATGCAATTAAAAAAGTCAATGACACCTCCCCACACTTAAAGATCACATTTTCTTAATGTGACAAAATAATAACCAATAAGAAAATGACCTCAAATAAAACAAACAAAAACAATGACACGAAAATAAACAAAAGATATAAAACCACACAAAAGAAAATAAAATCAAACCAAATAGAAATGACAGGAAATCAAACAAAATAAAATGAAACAAATGAAAAGTTTAAGGTAAAAAGTGGCTTATGGAGATGATGGTGACGATGGTGTAGGCAAAGGAGCTTTAAAGTTGGTTCGCCTGACCGAAGTTGAGGAACCTTTTCTTCAAGCTATGTTGCTCCTTATGAATATGCCGCATTTGAGTGCTGAGCTCATCAAGTTAGGATGTCATCTGTTATTGGTTGGCGGCCATTTGATCAAGGATTTGTTGAAATCGATCGACCTCTGCCAGTGCACTTTGTTCTGCTTCTACTGTTTCCTCCTTAGGCTCCAGAGCTATGCGGGATGTGAAGGGTTAGGATGTGACTGTACTAGTGCCCCTCCTGCTCCTTAATGCAATGTGCGTCTGAGGATTGTGGAGTTCCATTTAATGGACCTTCACAATCTCAGAGCACCTCAAATAGGCTCTGTTAAACTTATCATGGGAGTAGTACGCAAATTCTCCATATTAACATTATAAAACACACCCAAAGCGGAAGCAATATGAGACATCCCAAAAGACAAACTCTTTTTATTAACCACACTCACTAGTGATCAAAATTTCCTATAAGGTGTGTTAATTTTAATTTTTCGATCCATACACCATAAAAAGAAAATCTCTTTGGCCGAGCGTTTGTCGCTTTCTGTTTTATTAAACACAGTGAGACATATAAATTTATGCAACAATAAATGTTTGGCACTATACATTAAAGAATTCAGTGCATTGCGTGAGTCAAAATATTCTTCACCTGTGAGAGTTTTCCAATAGTAATCAACATGAAAATCAATATGACCATATAGAATTTTTGCATTTGATAAACTGAAAATTTCACACATGATAGGATAATCAAGTTTAGAAACATTTCCAGCTAACCCAAACCAAAACATCCATTTTGGGGTTATACCGGATTGTTGTGAAAAACTCTAAGGTTATAGTGGCATAAATAGGTATATCTCATTAAACAAACCTATTCAACCCTATGTTTGTTGCTATTTGCTCAAGTTGTTGTCTCACTCCTATGTTCTCTAGCACTTCAAAATCAAAATACCTAGGAGTGACTATTTCTCTATTCCTAAAGTCGGAAAATCTCATACCTTCTTCTTCTAAGTAAATCAAAAATGGGGCCCGATAGGTTGCAGTTAAGTTGGACTTACCTTCGCTGGAAACTTGAAGTTGGAATTCGTCAACCGGTTTCCTAGCCATCATCTTCCTTGGTGGTGTCATTGTAAGAAGAAAATCTATAAAAGATGAGAGAGAGAGTGAAATTTAGATTTAAGAGAGCGAGAGAGCAAAATCTTACCCAAATACTTCTGTTTTTGAATAGTTAATGCATGAAAAGATGAAAGGATTGTAAGAATAATGAAAGAGTTGAAGAAAATACCAAGAATCTAGAGGAAAATTGAACAATGTTAAAGAGTGGGAGCAGAGAATTTCATAGGTTAGAGACCAAGAGCGTGGGAATCACCATAATTCCCATTAATGTGGGTTTTCTCTCCAGAAACCTTCTAGAGAGACTTCCCATGCTCATGAGATTCATTTCAATTTCTACGAATGTGGGAATTAGTGATCCTCACAATTTCAATCCTTATTCCAAGCTTAAATTAATTCTCCATGATCCCAAATCCTACAAACACCTCAAGATAATATCATCCACTAGAAATTTGAAAAGAAAACAAGTTGAAATTCAAACAAAATCAACATGAACATCAATCAAACTCAACTAAAAAATGATCAAAACTAAAGAAAGCACACAAACAAATAGGTAAACAAAACAATTAAAAGGAAATACATGGGTTGCCTCCCATGCAGCACTTCTTTTAACATCAGTAGCTCAACACTCTTCTTTCATTGGAAACTCATCTAGGATCAATTATAAGCGTCTTACTTCCACCTTTTTTGTTCAACATCAGTTTTGTAGCCTATAAGTAAGCTATAAATTGTAAAATGAATAGAAGGACAACATTGATAAAGTTGAGGAAACTAATTAATTTCATCAATTTCCTTTTCATTAACAAACTATCAATAAAATAGGGAATAACAAAGCTCCTTGAATCTTCCATCGAATCAAACAGTTTGTTCTGTATGAAGGTGAGTTGCTCTTTTTCTTCCTTATTCACCTTCGTCTCCTCTGCTTCTTCCTCTTCACGAACAAAGACTTTCATAACTTCTTCAAACTTGATGTGTGTTGTCATCTGTTCTTCGTCCATTTGTTCTTCAGAAGATTTGAACACATCAATTGTCTTGAATGAGCTACTATCCTTTGGATTCTTAGATATATCATTCATGTTAAATGTCTCTTGATCATCATCAATCCAAAAGATATAATTCTTTTCATTAACATCTACCTAAGCTTTTTCGATGTTCACCTTTGGTATATCAAGAACTAGTGAATAATAGGGAGGGTTGGCATTCTTTTCTTCGGTCTCTTTTTTCGTCTCTTGTTCTTCAATAAAGTAAGGTTCAGCATGGTGTTTCACTGGCTCTTCTAGCTCTTCTTCATTCTTAAGTGTGATAGCCTCATATTGCTCTAGTTGATGTAATTCTATATTTCTCAGAGATTCTTCCACACTTCTTTTACAAAATTAACGAGAAAGTTGTCTTACTTGAATCTCTAGGTTGTGAATAAAAGTAGCATGATTTTCAAGAATTTGATCGAATTTCTTTTCTAGTCTCTTCTGACTTTCTTGCTGGCTGGAGCATCCTCTTCTAGTTCTCGTCTTGAATTGTCAGTTTGGAACCAAACATGTCTATAAACTTATCTAACTTAATCTCCATCGCTCCAATTCGATGTTGTTGAAATTCAAATAGGTCTTGATGTCCCATGTGAGTACTTACATTATTGGACCAATAAAAATATGGTTGGTTTTGCTATCCTGCAGTGTACGTGTTCTAATAAGAATCGGTACTTCCCCAACCATATTGCACTTCATTGTAATTTGCAAAAGTTCCTTGCTCCATATAATAATTATCTTCCATCATTGTTCTTTTTATTTCTTCTCAGCATCTAGCTCTTTAGATTTCTCATTTGCCATTCTAAGATGTCTTGATGTGTCTCTACTTTATGCCCCAAACTTCTTCTTTACTAATTTTTTTCAATCTTCGTGTACTTCTTATGTTCATGCATTTGCAAATACACAAGGAAAAGTATCAAAAACTCTTAAATCAAAGTAATATAAATTAAACACGATGCTCAACAATCAATCCCTAACAATTGTGCTAAAAACTTGTTGATGGTAAAACCTATCTACTTGTTTTACGCTAAAAAAATCGCAAGTGAATGGGTCGTGACTTGTAGTAAAAAGAGCAGATATCGATCCCACAGGAATTGATGCCTAGACACCACTTAATTTAGACACAACTTTGTTTAAGAAACTAAATTGTGAAATGTAAATAATCTAGAAAATTAAATTAAAATTAAAAGACTAATGTAAACAATGGACAATACCAAAATTGCAGAAAATCTGAATTCAAGAATCTAAATACTAGAGATTACTTTTTTTTCTATTTTTTCTCCCTCATATTTTATCAATTGAATTATGATTCACCCTAGATTTCTAAATGTACTAATTACACTCTCTCAAGGTGTAACTATTTATCCCTAATAGAATTAATGAGAATCAGTTGGACGATCTCTCAACCTATTCAATTAGTTATCAAACTATCCTATAGCTGATCAATTGACCAGTCGAGATCTCTCTTTAAACTATTCAATTAATGTGATGATTGCTAGTCTATAGGTCGCCAACTCTCATTGTACAATCCTACATGAATTTCATCTCACTCACTCTCTCGATTTATTACAAGATGACAGTTAAAAACAACAATCAACAAAGACAATTACATTCAATTCAGTAAAATAGGAGTTCAACATAATAGTTCCAAAAGCAATCCCTAATATAAAATCAGCCTAAAATGGTCTCCATAACATCATCAACATTCAAATAATGCATTTTTACAAAGAATAGAAGAAATTAAAATGACAGAAAATTGAATAGAAAGACTCCTCTTCTGTGTCAAAATCTGGAATTTTGGTGTTGATGTGCTATTTTGCCCAATCTTAATGTGATCCTTGTCTTCAATCCTTCCTCAATGCTCCAAACATGTGTTATTCACTCAAGGATGGTGTTTCTACAAGTGTGTGTCGTCTCCCTTTGAAGATGGAGGCTTAATGCAGATTGCCACATATTGTAATTCCCACATCAAGGATGTGGGAATTTGTCACAGACGCATCTCTCATTTTCTTCTGTAATTCCCATGTGACATGGGAATTTGCATGATTCCCACGAACATGTGAATTTTTTATAGAAGCACTCCTCATTTCTTCTCCTCTTTGATTTTTAGTTCACACTCCAAGTTACTCCTTCCTTTTCCTACATAAAAATAGTCAATTCTTGCCCTCAATTAACATCAAACACATAAGAATAACAATGAAAATCAAACTTAACAAAAACAAACAAAATGAATCCTAAACTAGAATAATAATAAACCATTATGCTAGAAAGCACATGCCAATTACCTATAAAAACATATCCTAATGCACACGTATCAAAACCCTAAAGGGTCAAAAAAGAAAAGAGAGAGAGAAGAAGAAGAGGAAGAAGGAGGAAGAAGAAGTGGATTCGGACACCACTACTCCCTGGATTAGTGGTATTTCAACGCCACTGACTTCCTGATTTGTCCAACCTAAGTTCCATTTTCTCTTCATTTCCTTTTCCATTTAAATTTATAAAGTTGAGATGGATGGTATGGAATTAGATTTCGGTTTATTGATAATTTTCTGAACTCTCCTTTAGGATTTTACTTTGATTTAGTTATTTTTGTGTTTATTGTTTTGGGTGTTGTGATTGATTAATTTAATTGCATGTTTCGGTAACAAATCAAGAGAGTGAGCCAGATAAAAATGATTAGATCGGATTAATGAGAGTTAGGAGATCTAATTAACCACTTAATCAATCTAGTTGGTAATTTCATAGAGAGAGATCCCATACAAGACCTGATTGTTTATTATAGAGCTTTAGAACTAATTATAATTGTGGGTAATTTGTAAATTAAGAGATTGTAAGTTCCATAATTTGATTAGGGTTTCGAGAGAGAGTAATCAACCCTATGATCGTTTAAAACTAACATCTCTTAAATACATAAGTGGTTAGATTGGCATTAATGATAGGTAAAATCCCGTCTCTCATAACTTCATTAACTCTCTTGATGGACTTCCATTGTGACCTTTGTGACTGCTCAGTTTAATTCTATTTTGTTGAAATTTCGGTGTTACAATTGTTAAATTAATTTTTTGTATTTAGTTTTCGTATTCAACTGTGTAGATTTTACTTCTTTTTATTCTTTTCTCTGAGCCTTAGATGATTTAAGATTAGGCTAGTACCTTCCTCATTGGATCGATCCTTCAATACTACAAAGTACGATTCGTGCACTTGCGATTCTTTCAGACGAAGCTTGAACCTCATAGAAAGTAGCTTAAAAATCACCTTACACAATGTAGTACAATAGGATATTGGCCTAAAGTCTAAAATGGAAGATGGGTTAGGCTTCTTGGGAATAAGGCAAATGGAGGATTGATTCACTTCCTTCAACATTTTGCTAAATAAAAAGAAATTCAAAACTGCTTTAGTGAACAACGTCCCTGTAATCTCCTAAGTTTTTTGAAAAAGCAATGCTAAAAAACCATCTGATCATAGGGCTTTTGAAGGATGTAGAGTGAAGAGGACTTCCTTGAACTTGTTGTGGGGTAAATGGGGAGATTAAAGTATTATTGAGACCCTAGTTTATAAGAACTTCATAAACATCTTTAACATTCAAACCCTACTGACAGTTATTTGTATTTCCCATCAACTATTGAAATTAATCTCTATCAAACATGCTTAGCTCTGACTGTTCCATTGTGGGATTTACTTGATTATCTAACAATTCTATAATTGTATTACTGTTTCTTCTTGCATTAAAAGAAGCATGAAAGTATCGATAGTTGAGATCACCATCTTTTATCCAATTTAGCCAAGCCTTCTGCTTTACTATAAAATTTTTAAGTATCAACTCCTCTTAATATTCCCTTAGTCTCCTAGTTTCAATAGTTCGAAGTTATGAATTTTAAGGATGATGACAACAGCCTTCTTGGGCTTCTGCCAGTTTCATCTTAAGATTAGAAAAATTCTAGATTTTCTTTCTAGCAAACACTTTAATTGTATACTTTACTGCTTTTGAGCTTACTAACTGATAAATATTATAACATTGTAATTCAATGCTCCAACAATTGCTAAAAATCTCATGAAACCCTGCAATTATGTGACTCCATTAAAGAATCAAAATGGGGCATCATGTCTACACTGTTCTGTCATCTTTTATATAATTATATATAAGTGATTCGAAAATTGGTTCTCTCCAAAATGGACATATGGCTTCGAGAATGTGCATAACCAATTTTGATTTACCACTGCCCTATCTAATTTTTTCCTAATCAATGTAACTCTTTGTTACTTATTTTTCCAAGTATAAAACCTTTTTATAGTTCTTAATCTAGAAAATGCACCTTTTGAAAATGCTGACTCAATTCTCTACTAGCCTCCAATTTATACCCGAATCCACCTTCAATTTCAGTTGATTTCAAAGAGCAATTAAAGTCCTCAATAGTTATCAAAGGGTTTTGTACTCCAGCTTGGATTATTTGCAATTTTGACCATAATAGCTCTCTTTGAAAAACAAAATTAGAGGCATATATGATAGTGACTTCAAAGGCAGTAAACTGACCTTTAGTTTGGAAGAGCAAATGCATGTGTTGATCACTCATTTTGGTTTCTTAACTCTTGTATCTCTGAATTATACAGATATATTATGTGAACATTATAGTGGTAATTGTGGTTGATAATTTGTTTCCATTTGGCTCCCAAAAACTTCAGTCCTATTTTTACAAGAGGAGCTTTTATTTTTGTCTCTAAGAAACTTACCAACATAGGTTTCTTATCAAGCATCTTCTCTTTCACTATAGACTATTTAAGAGGATCGTTTAAAGCTCTAATTTTCCATTCCAAAATTGTCATCTAAGGGGGTATCCCCTTTAGTTTTGTTCTTACCCTTCCTCCTAGCAAATCTCCTTCGTGAGTTAAATGAAAGTTCTGAGAGTTCATCTGCTACTTTCAGTGTTTATGGAAGTATTGTCTGCTGATTTATAAGATAATCAACTTCTAATTGTTGTTCTAGCTGTGTAATTGTAATACCCCTCTGATCCTCAACAAATTTTACTTAAAAACCTTTATGTTCTCTATCTGTCTGGGTCTTGGAATTTTCCACACTTACCTTACTACTATTCTTTAGATCATTTACTAATCTATTGTTGACCTCCAATAGACCCCCCTGTACTGCAATTTCTCCTGAAGGCTTCTCAATAACCAATCCATCTGTAGCATCTGCATCTACAACATTAACTTCCATACCCATAATCTCATCTTACTAACTAGTATTGAATACTTTACTTGTAGGCACCCACTTCTTGCTTAAATTATTTGTCTTTTTTGGATAATTCATTGCTATCTCATCTTAGACCAATTCTCCTACTTTTCCTAATTTCATCATATAAATACTATTAGGCAGTGCTGCATTTATTTTAATTTCCACACATATTTTAGCATATCCAATTTGTTCCATCTTGGAGGTTTGAGCATTTATATACAATGGTCTACTCAAGGAGCTAGCTAGAGAACTCAAGCTTTCCACAGTCCATAACTCAAGTTGTAAGTTATGAAACTGAACATATATTGGGAAAGCTTTAATAGTTCCTCTGTTAAAATCAATACCTGGCTTCCATTTATAAAGGAAAATCGATTGACCCATAATGTGCCATGGACCCAATTCTATAATCTCACTAATGTTTCTATTTTTGAAAAATTTAGGTCGTGTTTGGTTAACACCTTTTCAACTATTTTTTGGTTGTTTGACCTAAATTAGTTGTTTAACCCATGTCAATCAGCTCTTTATTTGTTTAGTTAGGAGCTGATTTGGTTGGCTGATTCAACCCAACCAATTAAATTTCACAAGCTCCTTTATTGGAGTGTTCGATGATAGCTGATTCATTTATGTTGGTATTGCCCCTCCTTACTCTACTCTCTACTCTCGATCTTTTCCATCTTCTTCTTTTTCTTCTTCCTTATTCTTCTTTTTCCCCTTTGCTATTCCTTTCATTTGGGATTACTAAGGTTATGTCAAGTGGGTTGGCTTGTTCTCTACTTAAGCTCTAATTAGTGCATTGGTGCTAAAGCTAAAAGCTAGCTTCTTTGGTTCTTATTGGGTTAGTGAAGATCGGGGGTGGCGGAGTTGGTCATTTTAGAAGGAGCCAAGTTTTGTAGTGGTTTTCTATTTTTGGGTCTTTTCTTAATTTCTTGTGCTACTAGGTTAAGTGTTTCAAGGTAGAAACTTGAGGTTCAAAAGAATTTGAATCACTTAAACAAGCTTACTGTTAAAAGCATTCAGGTAGTTCTCCACTTCCTTGGAGACTTGGACATGTGATTCTGGTTTGTAGCTAGGTAATTAAAGGAAGATAGACTCTTTTTCTCTATAATTTTCTATTTTCCAAAACCATAGTTGTTCAAAATGGTTTATAAGGTTGCTCAAACTTGGTTGATTACTTAATTTGGTGAAATATTTTGATTTTTTTTTCTGATTTCAGTACTCGGTTTTGTTTCTTCATATCTCTTCTTTTACTTATCGCCTGTTTTATTTTTGGTGACTTTAAGGGGGAGAAAAGTACCATTTTGTGTCTTTTTTTTAACATGAAAACTTCTTATTCTGGTAGGTTTTGAGGCTTTCAAACATCATTGATGTTCTGATTTTTCACTCTCGCTTTAATGATTTTTTTTGGAGAAATAAAAAATGTAGCTAGAAGAATTAGGGTAATTTCTTTATAACTTTTCAGTAGGATGTTTGGAAGGTTTTAGTTCTCCTACCTATTTTTGTGTGAGAAACTTCCTGGTTATGAGTTAATGGAATGATTATATGCAGAGCTCAGATGGAGACATTATAAATTACGTTCACATATCTCATCTGTCGGCTTTTGATCACCCTTTCCTTAAAGACCAGAAGATTCAGGTTCATTTTCTTCACTTCTAGGCTTTAAATTTGTGAAATTTTTTTAGTTTGCTTAGATTTTCTGTTACTGATGGTATCGTATTGGATTGTTCTGGTTTTGAAATTATCAGATGAGGCCTAGTTACCATCCGGAAGGCTTGTTTGATGATAATAAGGTGTCTGCAAAACCAAAAGAAAGAACAAACTCAATCACCCAGTTGTGGCATGTCAATGGTAAATGCCCAGAGGCTATACCCATAAGAAGAACTAAGGAAGATGAAGTTTTGAGAGCAAGCTCATTGAAAGGCAGGCATATCATAAGAAGAATTTTCATCTAGCTAATACTGTCCAAGTTGTATATGATCTTTGAGTTTTGTCTAATATAAGAGTTAATAATTTTTAATAAAGGGTGAGTGTCAGAAACATCATTGGTGGTGCAGATGATGCAAAATCTTTGATCTTTTGGTCTCTTCTTTGAACCTGCAAGAAACATGATAAACTATGAACACTTGTTATAGAGCAGGAACACTATTGTAACAGCCCTAGACCACCCTCCCACAAATATTGTCCGCTTTGGGCTTGGCCAAGTTAAGCCCTCACAATTTTGCTCTTCTCATACCCTGGGAAAATGTGTCTTGTAAGGGAGAGGTATCCATACCCTTATAAGGCATGCTTTGTTCTCCTCTCTAACCGATATAGGATCTAACTGAGATTCAGGCATAAAAAGCTGAAATGTTATAGAGAGTACATGTATTTTATGGATGTAAAGCAACCCAACAACATTATTAGGTTCATTAATTGGAGAAGATGTTGTTGCTATTGCTAAAGGAACTTACCCTACGTTTGGTTGTTGTCCCCATGGGTGGGGACAGAAGACAGGGACAGACAAATTCTGTCCCCGACCTGTTTGCTTGCTGTCCCCACCAATTTCTGTCCTGACTCCGGAGACAGAGACATAAAATTTTTGTTCCTTCCAAAACTAGAGGACAAGAAAACGGAGATGGAGACAGAAACAAAACACACACATAAATTTACAAGAAAACCCCTCCCCATGAATATTTTCATTATATTATTAGTTAATTATAATATTTTAATTAATTAATTATAATATTTTAATTAATTGATAATTATATTTTAATTAATTAATTACATTGTTTTAATTGATGAATAATAATATTTTAATTAATTCATATTTTAATTAATGAAAAGTTATATTTTTATTATTTATATTTTAATTAAATATAATGTAATTAATTAAGTAATAATAATAATTTAATTAATTATATTGTAATTAATTAATT
>JANQBM010552814.1:0-16691 GCA_025594535.1 Erythroxylum domingense | reverse complement strand
ACATCAAATCCAGCCAAAGGTATAACATAAAGATCAGCACAAAATAATTCATTATTAACCTTAAAGGATACCCCTTTGCACATCCCCTACCTTGGTATTTTTGCTCCGTTGGCTACTGCCACATTCAGCCCTTGTCGTTCTTTCATAGGTAGCCTGAGTTGCTAAACCACCTTTTCCCTTATGAAATTATGGGTACTCCCCGAATCTACAAGTATCAACGAGGGCCACTCATCAATTTCAGCCTTAACTTGCATTGTTTGAGGGTTGTTTGTTCCTAACATGGCATGGAGTAAAATTTCTGGTGCATCAACCTCTTCTTCCTCCGTTGTTTCCTCTTGTTCCTGTACTACTTCTATCCAACATAACCTTTTACACCTATGTCTTGTTGTGTATAGCTCATCATAATTATAACATAAGCCTTTCTCATTTTTTTCTGCCATCTCAGCTCGGGTAAGCCTCCTCACAGGAAGTGTTGTCATGCTACTGGAACTTAGATATGATATTTTGTTGTCTGAACTGCCCTTGCTGCCTTGGGAGGCTGTCGGTATAGCAAAAGAGCTCTGCTGCTTCCAAGAGTTCCATGAGGTGGTGGTTTTCTTACTTCTCATGCCTTGTGTAAATTGCATCTTCCTCTCATATGCTCTTGCCAAGTTCATAGCAGCCCCCAAATTGATAGGATTTTGCATTTCAACATCAAGTCTTAGTCCATCATTAGGTCCAGCTGTAAATAAATTAACCTGAAGATCTTTAGGAAGGCCCACTGTCCTTGCTAACAAAATCTGAAATTGATTTTGATACTCCTCGACACTCCCTATTTGTTTCAGATTTGCTAGCTCCCCAATTGGATTGTTGTTCAAATGGGGTCCAAACCTCAAGTTACAATGCTTCTTAAACATGTCCCAATGTAGTACTGGCTCTTCTTGCTCGAATTGAAAATACCACAATTGCGCCTGCCCAATTAGGTGGAAAGCCACCAATCTAACCTTCTCATCTGCTGGAGTCCTTTGGGTCAAAAAGAATTGCTCGCATCTATGGAGCCACCCCAACGGGTCTTCAAACCCATCATATGTAGGAAATTCCATCTTGGAATAACGTGGCACTGTGTGAGATCCTTAGCTCCCTTCATATCTTTCTTCTCCCCTAGATGGCGCTGCCCTACTGCTGCTCTCAACTCCTCTTGGTCCTTCCCTGCTCCTCTCTTAGCCAAACCCCTCCATCATTCGAACTAGGCCTTCAAACTTTTCCTGCATCTCCATAAAACGTTGGTCTACGTGTTGATATAAGGCTGTCAGCTCTAGAGTGGAATTATTGGCATTGTCCATGGCGACCGGCTCTGATATCAAGTTGGTTAGGGCCCTACTGTATGATCTCGTCACAGGACGATTAAGGAAGAAATCTATCTTCCTTCCCTTGTTGGTGTTCTTCCCTTTGGAGGAAGAACCGATGTTGAATGGAGGGTAGCTAGCTCTTGACAGAGGAATAAATTACAACTAAAGCAACTACTGTTTTTCTTTAATGATTTCAATACTTAATTCATTGATAATTCTGCTGTTATGCAGAAAAGGACAACAACAATCCATCTAACTAGGACTCCTATTATAATAGAACTCTATTAAGAAACAAAAACCAGAAAGAATCTTTCAAAAGCTAACTATCCTTATCCAAATACTATCCTAATCTAGTCTTCTATTATTTCTCCTATCTAACTAAATTCTCCTGCCTTCTCCAACTTATCAGCCGTCACCCAACTTCTTCCCTCTCCTTTGATAAGTTCTACCCACAAAAGCATCCTTATCATTAATCTTCAAGTCTTCAAGGATGATCTTTAACCAAAGTAATTCACATACACCTTGAGCTATTGCCCGAAATTTGGCTTCTACACTTGACCGAGCTACCACCCCTTGTTTTTTACTTCTACATGTCACAAGGTTTCCACCAAGGAAGCTGCAATATCCTAAAGTCGATCTTCTATCGACAATTGAACCAGCATAATCAGCATCAATGTATGCTTCAAGTACCAATCCCCCATTCCTTTTAAACAACATACCTTTCCCCGGTGTTCCTTTAAGATAATGTAGTACTCTATGAGCTGCTTGAAGATGAACTTTCTTTGGATTATGCACGAACTGACTAATCACACTTACAACATATGCTATATCTAGTCGTGTGTGAGATAATGAGTTGCCCTACTAGGCATTGATACATTTCTCTATCTACTACTGCATCCTCCTCTGCCTTTCCAAGCTTAAGATTCGGATCCATGGGAGTACTTGTTGGTTTGCATGCTATATTGCTTGTTTCTTTGAGAAGATCTGTAACATACTTCTATTGGGAGATAAAAATTCCTGTCCTAAAGTGAGCAACTTCAATCCCGAGAAAATACTTCAACCTTCCCAATGCCTTGATCTCAAATTCCTTAGCCAAACATTGACTCAAAAACTTTTTTTCCTTAACATCATCTGTTATTATTATGTCATCGACATACACCAAAAGAGCTGTAACTATCCCTAAGGGGGAGTGTTTAATGAATAATGTGTGGTCTCCTTGGCTTTGTTTGTATCCCATGGCCAACATAACTCTTTCAAATCTACCAAACCGTGCCCGTGGTGATTGCTTGAGCCAATATAATGCCTTTTTCAATTTACACACAGTATGAGTAGCTAAATTATTCTTATAACCAGGCGGAACCTCCATGTATATCTCCTCCTCTAGATCTCCATATAAGAACGCAATCTTGGCATCAAACTGTTGCAAATTCCAACCAAAATTAGCTGCAAGTGACGACAACACTCTAACTTTGTTCATCTTTGCAACAGGAGCAAAGATCTCTAGATAATCAATTCCATAAGTTTCTCTATACCCCTTGGCCACCAACCGTGCCTTGTATCTCTCAATCGACCAGTCTGCTCTCTATACTTCACTGTATACACCCACTTACAACCCACCGGTTTCTTTCCTGCCGGTAACTTAACCAACTCCCAAGTTTTGTTCTTCTCTATTGCCTCCATCTCTACATTCATAGTTTGTTTCCATTTTCCATTAGACAAAGCCTCGGATAAGGTGGTAGGAATGGTGATGGTATTCAGGCTTACAAGGAAAGTTCTATGGGATGATGAAAAATTCTTAAACAACGGAAAATGTGTAAGAGGGTATAATGGTCTTTTTGTACACTCTCTGGTTCCTTTCTTGATGGCAATTGGAAGGTCCTGGTCATTGTTACTCTCATGAAATTCATCGTGTAATGGAGAGTTAGAAATTGTTACCTCATTCAAAGGATCAAAGTTGGACTTTTGGACTTGCATAGGTTCCGGGATAGCCATATTCCTTCTTGTGTATACTTTACCTTTGCCAAATCTTACATCAGGTTTTTCTTGTGAGTCATTGGATATTTTGGATGAACAAAGAGGTGCAGAAGAATTCGATGAACAAGGAGGTGCGGAAGCAGATGTAGGAGGATCAGATGGAGTTTTAGACAATGACAGATCAAGCAAAAAATCTTCCTTATCTTCTCTAGTTAAATCCTCCCCCTTAAGATAAGGATTGGTGAAATAAGGTTGTTGTTCATTGAATGTGACATCTACAGAGACATAAACCACAAACACACACTTTAGAGCCCTTGGACCTAATTCCCCCTATTTTGACTGTGGACATGGATAAAGGATGTGCACCCAAAGACTTTAGGGACAAGGTTATTTGTAGTGGTTAGGTTTGGGTAAAAAGTTGAAAGAATGTCCATAGAACTCTTAAAACCTTAGGTTTGAGAGGGGAAACGATTTATGAGATGAGTGGCAGTTAGAATAGCTTCTCCCCAAAAAACTTTAGATACATGGTTTTGAAATAACAGGGCTCGGGTTTTCTCAAGGAGGTGCCCATTTTTCCTTTCTGCTACCCCGTTTTGTTATGGAGTTCTTACACAAAAAGACTAATGGATTATTCCCTCTTTTTGGAAGAATAGGGTAAGAGTTTGATTGAAGTAGCCCTTCTCATTATCTGACCTAAATCTTTTAATATTGACCCCAAATTGATTCTTGATCATGGAACAAAAGTTTGGGAGTACGGTACTAACATCAGCTTTATGCTTGAGCAAAAAAATCCATGTAACACGTGTGCAATCATCAATGAAAGATACAAACAATTTTGCCCGAGAAACATTAGAGACATTAGATAGACCCCAAATATCATATGAATGAGATAGAAAGGAGCAGACCTTCTTTTATTACCATTTGGAAAAGGTACACGTTTGTGTTTAGCAAGTTCGCACAACTCACAATGAAAATTTTCTACATCTAAACCTTTAAACAAAGAGCGAAACATAATCTGAACAATCCTAAATGATGGATGCCAAGTTGACAATGATGAAGCAAAATTTTCTCTTTATTGAAAGAAACAAATTCTGAAATGAAGGAATGTGGTAACCTACTCTTGGTCATGTTTAGTTGGCTTGGTGCTTCTAGATAGTAAAGGCCATCCCATTCCCTAGCACGTCTGATCACCCTCCTCGAATCTTGTCCTAAAATACACAATAGTTACTATAAAAAATTACATTACAAGATAAATCTTGGGTGAGTTTTTGTATGGAAACAAGGTTTATGGACAATTTAGGAACATGAAGGACATTTCGTAGAATTACTGATGGCCTTATTTTGACATCACATATACCGGCTACAGTGGTTAAGGATCCATCAGTTGTGGCTATTTTCTTACTGCTTGGACATGGGGAGTAGGTTAAAAAGATATTGGATGAGTGGGTCATATGGTCGGTTGCTCCTGATTCCATGACCCAAGAGTTAGTTAAGGTTGTACACGAGGCATTTAATCCAAGAGAAAGAGGAAACTCACCTGAATATGCCAAAGAACAACTCACCTAAATATGCCAAAGAACAAGTACCTGAAGGCTTTTCAATTTTCCCAACGCTGCTAATAAGTGATCTCACCCTCTCAGTTTCTTCTTTGTTGAGGCTACTCAGCTCTTGTGATATTGATTCGTCTTGTGATACAACAACAATGTGCACTTATCCATTGTTTCGTGGTTGATCTCCCTTCCGACCCCACTCACGGCTTGGAGGCTTTCCATGAAGTTTCCAACATTTCTCACGTGTATGTCGATGTTTCTTGCAATAAGTGCACCATAATTCATCACGATTTTGAGGCTTCGACTGATTATTCTTCCTTCCTTCAAAAACTGCTCCTCTCTCCGTATTTGTGGTTGATTTGCTATTGCCAGCCACCATAGCTGAACTGTCAATGATTTGCGGTTCAAGCATCAGCCCTCTCCTACTTTCTTCACTTCGGATTAAAGCCACTACCTCATTAAAACATGAAATCTCCGGCTTCCCAAGAATTTGTATCCTTACTTGACCAAATTTTGGATTCAGTCCAACCAGAAAATCATAACTTTATCTTGTTCAATGAAGATTTTTAGAACTGCAGCATCTTCGGGACACTTGGTTTTTATCACCCAGTAGTGACCCAATTCCTGCCACAAGGATTTCAATTGATTTGTGTATTCCGTGACTATTTTGTTTCCTTGTTTTGTAGCAACAATTTTCACCTTTACTTCATACACTTGTGTCGCATCTCTATCCTTGGAATAAGTTTGTTGGATTGCATCCCATATGTCCTTGGTAGTGGCCAAAAATATACATGTCTCACTGATTTCCAAGACCATAGAGCCCCATAGCCATGCCATAATCATAGCGTCTTCTTCTTCCCAAGCTTCAAATTGCAGATCCCCTAGTTTAGGCCCTACAACTGTGAGATGATTAATCTTCACCTTTCCTTTTAGCACAGTTCGGGTGAGTTGAGACCATTTGAGATAAATTTTTTCCATCTAATCTGTAGGTAGCTGGAATGCTATGCGATTCTCCAGGTTGTTGGGTTCGGATTACCTCTTCCGATTGGGTTTTGGCAGTCTCCCCACTCTTAATCGTAGAATCCTCGATTTTTGACATCTTGCTTGACAAGATTTTGGGCAATTAAAGCCAAATTGTGTGGGAGACAGAAGAAGAAGAAGAAAACGGGTAGAAGGAAAAAAATGTCAGCAATCAAGGCTAGAAAAATATGGCGATGAAGGCCAAAATATGGTCATGTTATCGAACCTAAAGCTCTAATACCATGTCAGAAATTAAGCAAAAAGTGTATTTCCTTATATGTATTTGTTACAGCACTACTAGCTATATATATATACAAAACCTAGTATCCAAATCTGGTAGATACCCATAAATCATGGAGTATCTTATTAGAATCTTAGCCAATCCTATCAAAATCTTGACCAATAATATCCTAACTTAAGGATACAATCTGTTACAATATATTTTTCTAAAATGGTCTCCTAACTATACAGTTTTTCCACATATAATAATTACCAAAAGGAAAATGTTCTAGTTACCACAAATATAGGGAATAAAAGAAGGTCTATTTAACAATTTCTAAGACATACGGATGCACATAAGAGATAATTTCATAATTTTCGAGAAATTGAGAATTATATAGTGCATGAAACCAAACATTAGACTGCATTACCGGATTGAGTTCGTCCACAGAGGAGACACGATCCATAGCATGCATACAACCTGGTAGGTCAAGGGGACTGATGGGATCACAAGATCCTATTTTGGGAGTCTTCATCCTTAGAAGAATATGCCAGCTAGAGAACCGAAAACAACAATTGTCAAGTATCACAAGGAAACAAATGAAGTAAACTATGGGGGGATGAAGGCATTTACCAAACGTCTAGCACAATTTTATTCAATCAAGAACAAGACGGAGAATGACAGATGATGCTCATCTCTCAAGTTAATTAGTGTTTCTTATGTAGGATGACTTTATCATCTTTAACCACATATAAGCTCAAAAAAAAAACCACCTAATAAGAAAGAGACTCAGAGTGTTGGGACTAAACATCTTATCATGCTTGCATTAGGTAAAAGGCTACAAAACACTGAAATATGAAAAGTTGCATAAGAATAACATCAGCTCATTGAACTCTATATAATCTGATTCCACAAACATCAAACTTCATGATGTCATTGCTTTAAATTGAGAACCCTTAATTCAACAGCAGTGTCAACAATAACTAATTGATGAGAGTCTACAACAACCAGGTTAGACTCACAAAGCATATACCTAAGAGAACAGATGAATGCTCCTTGTTGCATTTCTCCATCTAACCAAACATCTATATTTAAGTTTCACATCATATAAAGATAACATGACCATCTCTTTGCGGATACACACTTGACTGAACTTTTTTCTAAATGACAAAGAAGCTATATTCTAATGCTAGAAACAAAACAAAGTTGAATAAAATGGGGCCTTTCCAACCCAGCAAATTATGGGTTACATGAAATAAGCTGCTTACTAACTTGTCTATCTTCATTTCCCTTGCTTTCATTATTCTATCCAGAATAGAAACCACAGAAACACGATCCACACTGGGATATTTCTTTCCCTGCGCAGTAATAAAGAGTGATGTATATCATCTCATCTTTTCTGGTAAATGGTCTCATTGCTCAATCACTACTCCATTCAGCAAAGCTAGTATTTGCAGTACACATAGGGAATGCTTTAAAAATCTTATTTATGTTTAGTTTGAACATAGAATCGTAGGAAAAGAAGAAGTAGCTCAATACCAATAGTATCTTTGCCTGCTTCTCCCTAACAATGCCAAATGCAACAAATTCGATAGTCTTACAACATTTAGCAGCATTATTTACCACCTAAACAGTAGTATCAATTTTATCCCTTCTCATTGCACCATCCCGAGGTCAAGAAGTTATGTTCTTTGTTTCCAAAATTCTGGAAACCTTGATGTAATTAGAAGTTGGGCAGCTTGACAGTTTTATTTATGTTCTGCATGTGGATTAAATTTGGAAAATGAATGGAAAGTCATGAATTCCCTCAAAGGAAAAATTTTATTATCACAAATGAGACATTGTACAAGTGCACAAGAAACAGTAGCAACAATAAGCACCACCGAAGGATCAGTGGACAATTGATGCTAAGCAAACTAGAAACCAGGAAGGGAACTGGATTCGTTTCATCAGAGATGAGACTTTTGCAGGACATCAACTTGAAAATATCAGTTGTAAAAGCGAAATTCTTCATATTGTAACCAAATGTTGTGGCCACCGCTTTGCATAAAGCCCAAAAATCAAGGAAAGATGATATTTGCAAAATCCTTGACCTACTGACCAATTTGTATTGAATTTAATCTAATACTAGTGAGAAGAGAGAGTGAAGAAAAGGAAAAATCAGAATCTAACAATGTATTTGTTGTATGCTTCCCAATCATTTCAAGTTTTCAATTTAAGGACTTCCAAGCCAGTAGTTACGAAGTGGATTATATAATAGCATCATTTTCTTCTCCCAATTTGCAGATAATAATACATGTCTAACATGAAAAGTTCTCTTCTTCCTAATTTCTTCGAAGGAAAACACAAGAAGACTTACAATGAATTAGCCTAGGAAAACCAAATTGTTTAGAGGCATTACCCATCCCAATGAAAATCCAATGTTGTTGCTGGATCCAAATGTTAAAGGCGCAATTGCAGGCGGCGTTGGTAATTTGAGATCACAAACGGCTCCTACAACCTGATTAACTGAAATATCTCTCCCGATAACCTTAAAATTTGAAGTATGTTAGCTCAAGAAATGATGCTGAAAAGAATTAAGGGACTGGAACAGAAAATATTATTTGGCAGTGTGTGGACTAGTTTCCAAAAGCTTATCTATAAACAAATTAGTAATCTTATTATAACCATAATATATAATACCATATAAAGCATGTTGCTTCCCAACGTTTAAGCTAACTAGAATGGCAATGTTTAAGTCCAATAACACTGATGTACTAACAACCAATTTAAATTGAATATCTAGTTCTACCATAAATAAGATACCTCCTCCTCATTTAATGCAAGCTTAACACTGAAATTCATATAGACATCTATGGACTTATTTCTTTTGAAACTACTCTTGTGGATAGAGTTTTAACTCGTAAATCCCCATTGCATCATCTCCAATCATAAAGATAAGTCACTAGAACCACACTTAGAATTTAAATTTGACATAAGAAATTGGTAGTTTGTTTTCAACTGCAAACTTCTTGACCTCTATAGTATCATGTCATGGAACCATTAAACTATAAAACTTATGCCATTGGGTTAGGCTCATGAATGGATCATATACTAACTGCAACAATCTAATTATTCCATTGAAATACTTGGCACGCTCAAGGAAATTGATTCTTCGTCAAACATCAGTAAAACTTAATTTATCCAAATTTCAATTTGCAATGATAATACTTCACATTGAACTAATTGAATAAAGATAACAACCGAATTAAATCTTACTACTATTCTTAATCTCTGCAGAATTTCAACTGCAAATGTGTCACCATTGCGCTTTAGATATTCTAAATTATGATAGACCCTCTGAAGCACCTTACCTGGGTCCTCTTCAAGTAAGTTCAAAACCTGCAATGGGAATATGCCTAAACGCAAGGTCACACTTGAAGATAATTGCAGTTTGGAATTCTTCTGCAATAAATATCATGAAGGAAAAATGACCTGATTCCTGTTTAGGACGCTGGAAAACATATCAATCAAGTTCTCTCCTGGTTCAGCTTTTGTATCAATAAAGACCAAAACTGGACATTTAGGCGTGTTGATAGCATTTTTGATGGCTGATTCCACCGAAAGTATATAATCAGGGATGTAGAAGTTCTCCAGGAACTGGTTGGACCTAAAATTTCAAGCCTTGTTATGATTATGATGCAACAAATGCACCGAGAGATTTGAAAATGTGAATCATATTTGCACTAATACTAATTAAGGAAACTAAAATCAAAATGAGACGAGAGAAATACTCAATTGCTACAATTCTTCTGGGGATGATCTTGGCAAGTGTCTTAGCAGCTAATGGAAGTCCGCCACATTGTTGTTTAATTTCATCCTTGATTGTATCCAAAGTTGGATGATTTATCATATCTTTTACATCCACAGAGTCCTCAAAAATCTTCCAACAATTTGATTCATCCAGAGGTGAAACATGAAGTAAGCTATCCTCACCCACAATCATCCTTGCTACCTCCTTCAACCTACTAATCACAATAACCACGCCGCCACAATTCCTGGGCAATCCTTGTGAGAAATGACCCCTGATACTTCCCATGTCTTCACCTTCTTCCTCTCCAACTCCATTTTCTTCTGTAGACAATAATCTACTGCCCAGGTCTTCCAGCAAGCCATGAACTTTCCAGACGTCATCCAGCACAATCAAGTACCTCTCATCAGACAATAAGCTATTTAGAATACCCAAAAGCTCCATACCTGGAGCTTCGACATCCAACTTGTCCAATTCATAATCCAACTCCTTGAGAACTAACTTCACAATTTTGTCCCCGGCAGTCAAATCTGACAGAGAGACCCAAACCCTGAGGGGAAACTCTTCTCTCACCCTTACACAACTGAAAACCTCCCGCACAAGCGTCGTCTTCCCTGAGCCACCCATTCCATAAATTCCCAACACCCTGAACCCAATATCAACATGGGATTTGTCATCAAAAAGTTTCGCTTCAATATCCGCAATATAGCCATCTAATCCAACAATCTGAGAACCATTTTCTAATAAAATGCACACCAAATCTTCTGATACTTCCTGTTTTTGTTCCTTGTTTAAAATTCTCCGAAAGTCTCCTTGAATGACGGCCAACTGAGCCTTCGTCTTTCTAACGAAGTAAAATTCGGTAAAAGGGTTGAGATGCATGAAAGTAGAGTGATTCTTGAGGGCCTTGATCTGTTGGCTCTGCACAAAGATTCTGAACTCGGCAATGGCATCGTTGAGCTCGTAAAGCAATGGGGAAAGTTCTGGGGCAGTGGGTGAGTGAATCTTCTTGTGGATCTCTCGTTCCATCAATCTAATGGCGGGCTTCAAATGAGAATGGTGAAAGTTGGAAAGTAGAGGCGATGCTTTCGAGAGCTCGGACTCTACTACTTGTAAAGAAGTCAGAAACTTGTGCCATAGGAACTCTGCTACGTCCCCTGCCATGCCAGAAGCTGTCTTCGACTCCTCTGCTCGCGTCAACTATGGCTGTTTGATTTACTCTCCATGAATTATTTGTTATTCATACGTGCACTAAGCCAATGTCCACAATACTAAACAATAAAAGTCCCTTTGATTCCACCTCCATTTTTTAATATAACTTTTAATTTTTATTTTATATTTTAAATTTCTATTTTTAAATAAAAATAAAATTTTATTTGGGTGTTAATATTAAAGTAATTATATTTTATTATTGGTAGATAAATTAATTTAATTAATTAAATTTATTTTAATCTTTTATATAACATTTATCAATACATTATTAGTAAAATTATTTTATTTTTAAATAAATATTTCAAATTTTATTTTAAATATATTTTAATCATTTAATCAAATTTCATTTGAAATTTATATATTTTGAAGTTATTTTAAATTTAATTATATTTACTAATAATTATTTAATTTTATTTAATTATAAAACTTAAATAAATTATTAAATTAAATTAAATTTTCACAATTTTATTAATAGTTAGTTTAAATAATTAAATATATAATATTAAAATAAACTATTCATAATTCTTATTAATAACTAATATATCAAATAATTAAATAATATATATTTAGTTGATAATAAACTAAATTATGAAAAAAAACAAAAACCATTTTTGTGGTTTTCATAAATTTTGAAAACTAGAAGAAACTAAAATCAAAGACAGAAATTAAAAACTTAAACAAACAAGTTTTTTTTCTAAAAGAGCAATACGTTTCCTCTCTCTTACTTTTCATGCTATAACTTCTCTCTTACTTTTGTTTCCCGCCTTCTTACCCTTTTACCTATATGCCCTCTATACCTACCTTTACGCAATACGTTTTTGCGGAGAATATCTGAAGGTGCCGAGTGTCATTTCCAGGGGGCGGACCTGGTAGCAAGAGGTAACTTACCAGTACCGTGGTCGACCCGTCTTCGTCTCACGCCGCATTTCCTCCTCTCACTCTAGCTCAGGTCACCGGCAAACAAGTTGTCAATTCAGAAGGAATGAATGATGCTGGAAATGTTTAGTTGAAGAAGGTTATGGACGATGATGCCTAGAGAAACAAGTTTGGAGTTCAGCACAACAAAGGTAAGCTCACTTATTACCCGAATGTGTTGCAAGATGGGGTTGTTTCTCCTCCTCTGGAATTGCTACAAGCTGGTGCCCAAGCTTGGTCCAACGCTTTGGTGGGATTTTTCTGGTCCAAAAAAATAGCATTCCCAGCGGTTAACGCTTGGGCAAAGGTCAGATGGAGCAAGAGAGGCCTAGAAAAAGCTATGCTAATGGAGGATGGGTCGATCCTTTCCAAGTTCTCTGAACATTCGAATATTTGTGAGATAATAGAATAAGGGCCATCGCACATAGGTGACCAGCCCTTGTTTCTTAGACAATGGAAACCAGGGATGGGTTTGGATAGGGGATCGATAGAGGTGATACCATTATGGGTACAATTTCATGGTTTGCCAATGGAGTATTAGACGGTGGAGGGCCTGAGTCTTTTGGCTAGTGTTTTGGGTAAACCTATTTATATGGACTCTCATACTACAACAATGGATAGAATAGGGTATGCGAAGATGTGTATTGAAGTGCCAAAGGATGGGGAATTGCCCGATTCATCGCCTATTTTTTGACTTGGAGAGGCAAGGGAACTAGTCAAAGATATCATTTCAGTCACTTATCCTTGGAAGCCAAGTAATGGCACTAAGAAGTGGGTAATAACAAGCAGAATCATCCAGTTTGTTAAACTTGAGGATGGAGTGAATGAAGTAAATAGTCATGAGGATTCAGGTAGGCTTCTAGCTCAAGGGCTGATAAGGGAGGTGACTGGGAGTGAGGGCAATGTGGTTAAGTCGTTGTGTGAGGATACAATGGGTCAAACTGCAGTAAATACGAATTTTCTTGTGGTCAAAGTGGTTGAGCCAAATGGTGCGGACCTGAATGGTCCACCACTGGGACTATAGGTAAGGTTGGTCAGCTTATGCAGGGAGGACTGTCATTGGGAAGGACATTGCACCCTGAACATGGGCTGAATGAGTATCCAGTAGAGGCAGTTCAGAGTAGAGGTTCGTCGAATATTAATAGTGGGGTGGATGGCAAGTCCTCATGTTTTCCTCTACAAGGCACGAGTGTAAAGGTCATAGCTAAAGAGATGTCCAAATCCAATAGGAAGGCTAAAGAACTGACTGAAGAAGAGAACTCGATGGACAGGGTGGAAATTGAATATACAGAACATAGCACTAGTTCTAGGAAAGATGCAGGATTAGACAATGAGGTGGGGGAGGCAAATCAAGTTTCGGGTGGACTAGGGAAAAAAGTGTGGGAAGGAAGAAAGGTAAAAATAAAAGGCCAAAGGGGTAATGTCCCATGAGTGTCTTTTTTAATAAGGTTTTTTTATTATCGTTATTAGTATGGAATACGAGGGGTCTTAATGATCCCTATAAAAAGAGGATGGTTTTGCAAGTAGTTGCGGAGAAACAATCGGTTTTGGTAGGACTTCTCGAAACAAAAATAAAAGCCACTGTTGATTGGAAGGGATTAGCTTTTTTGGGGACTAAATGGAGTTACTTTTCAAATCACATCCACCACTACAATGGTCGGATATTATGTTGGTATAATTCGGATAAAGTAGATGTTTGAGTGCTCAAGATGGGGGACCAATTTATGCATTTGCAGTGTGAGTTAAGTGGGAGGTTATAATTTGTGGTTACTTTAATTTATGCGTCTAATTTTGCTTTCCAATGTGTTCATCTGTGGGAGGCGTTATTAGAGTTTTGTGAAGGGATGCAAGGGTCGTGGATAGTGCTAGGAGATTTCAATTGTTGTCATAGTTCTACTGAAGTAGAGGGTGGGGTGCGGTTTCATGGAGGCTTAGGGGCTGAACTCAATTAGCTATTTTGCAGCACCGATCTTGTGGATCTCAGAGGTTTAGGTCGATGGTTCACCTGGGAAAACAAGCAAAAAGGGCATATATTTATTAGGAAGAAACTTGACTGGGCACTGGTTAATCAACAATGGCTTTGTTCCTTTCCTCTTGCTTCAACTGTGTTTGGAGAACCAGAATTTTCTGACCATGCACCCATTTTAATATAACAGATATGTGATGATTACAGGATCGGGGCGCCTTTCAGATTTTTTCATGGATTACTTCAGGTAAAGGGTTTTATGGAGGTGTTTTCGCATGTATGGAGGATTAAGGTTCAAGGCTTCAAGGCTTACCAATTAATGCAGAAATTGAAAGTTGCTAAAAGAGTGATTAAGGAGTTTAGTAAGCATCGAACCCGGAATATTCAAGAACTGAGTAGTAAGCTGGCAGAGATCCAGAAGGAATGTTATAGGGACCTCCTTAATGATAGTTTCAGAGTGATTGAGGCAGATCGGATGAAATAATACCAGGAAGCTTTGAAACTGTATGATTCGATCCTGAAATAAAAGGCGAAGCAAATTTGGCTTAAGGAGGGTGACATTAATACCAAGTTTTTTCATGCCTCTATTCTAGCTAGGTGAAATACCAATACCATTTCAAAATTGAAAGATGAAAGGGGAAATGTGATACGTGGTCAGCTGGAAATTACTGGGCATACTAGGGATTTTTTTCTCAATCTCAAAGGGAAAGCCAAATGTGTAGGGCATGGCTTTGGGGTTAAAGATGTTTTGGAGTTCTCTCCTAGTCAGGAAAGATTGGCAATGTTAAAGGCTCCTTTTTCAGCCCAACAAGTTAAGGAGGCCTTATTTCGGTTAAATGGTACAGAAGCTCCTGGTCCCAATGGTTATCTAGCTAGTTTCTTTCAGGAAACATGGAATATCACAGGATAACTCTTAACAGAAGCGGTGCTAGAGTTTTTCTTATTTGGTAAGCTACTAAAGAAGATCAATCATACTTATTTATGTATGATACCAAAGAAGGAGCGACTAGAAATGATTACGGATTATCGTCCTATTTCATGTTGCACCACAATATATAAAATAATAGATTCTCTTTTAGCTGAAAGATTGAAAGGTATATTGGCTGATGTGGTAAGTAAAGCACAAGGGGCTTTTCCTGCTTCGTGGAGCATTGGGGACAACATATTGCTATTACAAGACTTGTTGGGAGAATATCATTCAGGTAAAAAGATAAACAGTTGTGCTTTAAAGATTAATCTATATAAAGCGTATGATACGATTGGTTGGGGATATCTGAAGAAATGTTTGGAAGGGATTGGACTGCCTACACGGTTTTGCCATTGGATACTTCAATGCATTCAAACCCCATCTATGAGTGTTTTAATAAATGGTATGCCTATGAAACCATTTCCTATCCTTCGAGGAATTAGGCAAGGGGACCCTCTATCCCCTTACTTATTTACATTGTCAATGAAGGGCCTATCTAGATTATTTACTAAAATGGTGGACTGTAATGGGTTATTCTAGTATCATTACAAATGTAGAGAAATGAAATTGTCTCACTTGTTGTATGCCGATGATGTGATATTATTGTGTAGGGCCTAACCTTATGTGCTATTGATGATGATGAGCTTGATGAATACTTTCTCTGGGTGGTGGGAATGAAGGTGAATGTATAGAAGAGTGGAATTTTTGTGTCTTCTGATGTTCGAAATCCGGATAGGTTTACTAGCTTGGTGGGGTTGCCTCTCCAAGAAGCCCGTTCAGGTATTTGGGAGTATCAATCACAACGGGTAAGCCAAAATATTCTGATTTTTTGCCAATATTGGAAAATTTGAAAGGTCGAATTAGTGCTTGACAAAATCGTTTCCTATCATTAGCTACTCGAGTTACTCTCATTGTTTCAGTATTGAACAACAGGCATGTTTATTGGGCTGCTCATGTGGTAATTCTTAAGAGAGTTATCAAGGAGATGGAGAGGATATTAAAATCCTTCCTATGGACTGGCAAGCATGAAAATTGCAAGGGACAAAATTCAAATGGAGTGAGGTTGTGATGCCGAAAAAACAAGGGGGTTTGGGCATTCTTTTGATATAAAAGGTACTACTCATAAGGAGAATATGGAGACTATTTGTGGATAAAGAAGCATTATGGGTCAAGTGGGTGCAAAGTTATCAACTTAATGGGCAAAGATTTTGGCAACTTCAAGCGAGGTATGAACATTCCTAACTTTTTAAAAGTTTGTTGATGCTCTGAGACACGATTTATCCTGTGATTAAAAATAAGGTTGGGAATGGAAAGGCGACTTGTTTTTGGTTCGATAATTGGAACGAATTTAGCCCCTTATTGTAACACCCCACTCCCGTAACACACGTATCCGACATCCTGAGGGATATCTGAGTCCGTGCCCCGCAAGGGTAGCATGCTATAGCACTCGATCATTCAAATTTCAGTATAATTTTTTTAACCATAACATAAGGTGCGAAAATTTATAACCAAATCGGGTCCACTCTATTCACAAACTTTTTCAACATAACAATACAATCAACAAAAATTTCCATAGCCATTTGGGCCCATTACAAATACAAAACATTTCTAATTCTAAAAATTATTTATTACATACCGTAATATTCAATTACAAAAGATACAAAAATTTGCGGAATATACAATTCAATATAAAATAAAGAAATACAATGCAGAAGCGAACTGATCTCGACCTCTATCTCTCACTTGCAT
>JANQBM010552706.1:0-16692 GCA_025594535.1 Erythroxylum domingense | reverse complement strand
ATGAGGTGTGGTAATTTACCACACCTGGACCCGTTTCTCTGGTCCGACCCGTTCTCTGGAAACGGGATGTTACAATCCCTCACCAAAATATATAAAACCAAGTAAAAGCTCACATTTAAGCGCAATAAATCACCAAATAAGCATAGAATTAGGAACTAAAACATGCTAGATTTACACACTATCATTGAGCTTTAAGCTCTGATCGGTGACTACTCTAGTCACAACTGCCATCATCTGATTGTGCATTCATGAATGGAATGCATGTACCACAACCACTCACATTATAAAGAACTTAGGTCTTTACATTCACATTTAAGCAACACTTCAATATACATTCCACATTCATAATCATCGAACCTTCTGTTCGGAATCAACAATCAAACACATTCATTTATCATTCAAAGCATAATTTAAGCAAAAAATAATTGAGAGAAACTGTCTAGGTTACTCACAGTATGCTCCAAAATTAGCATTAGCTTCCATGATCCGCAAGCATCTGGATGTGGACGTTCTATCCTGTGTATCAGCTCATATAATACACATTTACACACATTATTAATTGCACAATCATATGAACACCCAATCACATACATATGTATATGTGTTGTGTATAATGTATGCTCGTTAACAATCCTTGGTATCTTTCCATTATTCTCGTCACATAATCATACATATTTCCAAACTCACATAAGTATCATTTACACTTATGGTTTATACCTCAATAAAACTATAAAAATAAAAATTCATGACTCACTTCTTCAATCCAGATTTTTCCTAAGACACACATTCGGGTCAACTTTACATGATCAATATCATAATGAAAATGAAGTAATTAGAGGGTACTTTCTTCTAGAAACTTGTTCTTTTATCTCTTAAGTTTCTAATGATACCAAGGTCATTCAAGTTGGATTAGTATCCTATGATTTATGCTCACAATACCACAGACTATACACAATTGAACTTTTGGCTAGTTCATGATCATACCCTCAAATTGTACAACTCTCATAACTTTCAACTCAGTTATCCAAAAGTTACAAAATTAGCACCAATTGAAAGATAAGAGAATGAAATACAACATTTGTGAAGACACCTTTGTCTGATGCAGCCTATATCCATTCAGTTTTTATAAAAACATCAAAATATAATTTCTGTCTCGGGTAGTACTATATCCTCAATCCAGACTCAATTTCGAATCAGAATTTGAAAATCTTAGAGACCGAATTAAATTTATACTTCTTCAATAAAGTTGTATAATTATGTCTATATTTTAATTTAAATTAAGAATCACCTCATTTGGACATCTAAATCTCAAGATATCATTAGAAAACCAACATATGTTCAGAAAGCATCTCCTATTATCACCTTCGGAGTCGCGATCGCGATGCGCCGCGATTGCGACTGCCATAACTCACCTGCAGTGTTGCGACCTGCTTCTGGGCCAACGCAATCCTCCTTCTTTCTTTTATTTTTTTTCCAAACTTCACTTCCATTTTACACCTAGAAAATGAGGAGTTTTGGCAAATTAATCCTCTAAACAATTGTTCATCTATGTCTTAAGATTCTAAAGAACCTAAGTTTATACAATTTGGCTCAATATTCTGAAATTTATACACAATTTACTCAATACTGATTAAAAAGAGAGATAGAATCTAAAACTCAACTTGAAGACAATTTTCAACACTCTTAAATCTAGAATTCAAACTTGATTTCTTCATAAAATTTGTATCCATTCGTCTTTAATTTAATATAAATTAACAATCATCCTAATTAGATATCTGTAGATCAAGATATGTCAAAAAACCGACACATGTTCAGTTGAACCACTACATCTAACACATTTCTAGCACACTTCCTTATCAGTCTCTTCCTAATTCATCTATTTTGCTTAATCTATCACTTCTAACTTATATCCACATCATTTCTTCTTCAATAATGCCCCAATTAAAGTGAAGATCATCTATACATGATTCAAAATCCATGCTTGATCATATACATCAAAAACAAAACACATCATATACACATTTATCATAATGACCTTTCTATCTAAAAAATCATCCTAACAACAACAACTTATCAATTTTCAACGAATCATATACTCAAAACAAGACATGCACCATCTTTATTCTTCATCTATGACACATACATACAAATTCATAACCAACCAATCAATCTCAAGTTACTCATTATACATGTTCCATTTACACTAGCCCATGAAGATTAAAGCATAACTTACTTGATTTTCTTTTAAGCTTCTTCAAAACCACCAAGAAATCCTAATCCTTCAAGCTCACAATCATCAACCTTCTAGGGTGGATTAGGTTGGGTTTTGGAGATAAGATGAAGAAGACAACAAGGTGAGAGTAGTAACTGAGATAAGAGAGGGCTAGGTTTAACGTTGATGATGGTGTGGTGAGAAGAAAATTGTGAAGAAGAGAAGAAATGGAGTAGTCATGAAAATGAGAAGAAAAGAAACATGAACCAAGACAATTAATTGGTCTCTCCATGTGATAAGAGTCGTGGGTTAAAATATAAAGGTATGGCCCATAGGTTCAAACCAGGTTCTTTCATTTAACTAGTCCATTTAAATCTAATTTCTACTCTAATAGTCTCCAAATTTCAATGACATATATGTCATTAAACTCAAATGTTATTTATAAAATTTTTTACTACAATTTGACTCTTGATTCTACTTCTATTTGTTAATTCTCTTGCCACTTGGCATTTTTTTCCTACTCCAAAGTTCCCAAAATTTCATTAATTTTTCTAAAATTCTCCAAAATTTTTAAATTACTAAATACATTCTCCAAATAAATTTTCAACATATAAAAGCCACAATTCTCCACAAAATCACATTTCACAAATATAAAGCAATTATACCCGAAAGATGTCAATGAATGCATGTACAATTATTTTCATGTGCAAAAATTCAATATTAAAGAGTATGAGCAAATCATATAATGCATGAGCATGAAATGCATATTCTAATTTCTTAATAATCTTTCATATTTACTATTCTAGCCTCAACATGGGTAATGGGTCGTTATAGAAATAATATTCTTAGTCAATATAAGTATATGAAAACAATCATTTAATTCTATTACAAGCCCATTAAGGAGTGTTAATACTTAAGTTCTTATGGCTAATGCAGCGACTTTTGCTCCATTGCCCATGCTCAGGTCTGACTCTCCCTTGTTGAGTTATCTACTATTCTTGAGGCCCTAAATATTAGCAAATATGTGTAAACTACAACCGATATCTAATACTTATATGTTATTATTAGAAACAGTATTGATATCAACATTAAATATCCTTGGATAGATGGGGCATCTGATGCTTTCTGCTTCAGTGACTCCGAATAGGCCTTATAGTTCCTCTTCGAATGGCCATCCTTGCCACAATGGAAGCATGTTCCCTTAGGGGTAGTCTCTTCAGCTTTCTTTTTGGCCACAACTCCTTTAAGCCTTATGGACTTCTTCTTCTTTTGGTTCTTCCCCCTCGAACCAAAATAGTCCACTAACATCACAACCTTATTGTCCTTCTTAACAGATGGTTCAACTATTTTAAACAAGTTGATCAATTCAAGAATCGTGGTAGATATCTGGTTCATCCTATAGTTAAGCACAAATTATGAATAACTATCAGTCAAACCAGACAGAATTAAGTCTATACTTAATTCATGATCCATTAGGAAGACCAAGGAGGCCAACCTCTCAATATAGTCATTCATATTTAGTGCATATTGCACTGGAGATGTCCCTTAAGCCATCTTAGAGTGGAAAAGCAACCTCGAGGTCTCGAAACTTTCAGACCTAGCTTGCTTATCAAATAGCTCCCTCAGATGATACATTATGGTAAGAGCATCCATAAACTCATGTCGTTTTTGTAATTTCAGTGACATAGTGACCAACATTATGTAGCTAGCTATCTCATTATCATCAAGATGTTTTCTATATGCCTTATGATCACCATTAGAAACATCAATAGCAGGGGTGATAGGTGTGCATTAGGATATGTTTTTATAAGTAATTGGTATATGTTTTCTAACATAATTGTTGTTTTTTGTTCTTGTTTAAGATTCATTTTGCATGTTTTCATTAAGTTTAATTTTCAATGTTGTTCTTGTTTGTTTGATGCTAATTGAGTGTAAGAATTGATTATTTTTGTGCAGGAAATAAGAGGGAGTAACTTGGAGGATGAACAAGGGATTAAAGAAGAGAAGATAAGAGGAGTTCATTTAGGACAAATTTCCACGTTTGTGGGAATCAGGCAAATTCCCTTTGACTTGGGAAATCCCAATAGAAATGAAGAGTGATTCTGCTCATAATTCCCACGCTTGTGGGAATCATGCAGATTCCCATGGGCGTGGGAATTGTAATCCGAGGTAATCTATGAGGCTTCATTAAACCTAGGATTTTTGGACTATAAAAACATCATTAAGACTCCATCTTCAAGGGAGACAAAACCTACCTATAGAAACACCATCCTTGAGTGGAGAACACATGTTCAAAGCATTGAGGAAGGATTGAAGGCAAGGATCATCATCAAGACTGGGCAAAATAGCAAATCAATACTAAAATTCCAGATTTTGGAAAAGAAGAGGAGTCTTATATTCAAATTTTTGTCACTTTGATTTCTTCCCTTATTTATAAAAATGGTTTATTCGATTGTTGATGATTTCGTGGAGACCATGTTGGGCTAATTTCATATTAGGCATTGTTTTTCATTATTTTGTCAAAACTCATATTTTATTGGATGGAATGAAATGTTTTTGATGATTGTTGATCTCATTTGTCATCTTGCAACAAATCAAGAGAGTGAGTGAGATGAGATTCGTGTAGGATTGTACAATAAGAGTAAGTGACCTATAGACTAGCAATCATTATGTCAATTGAAGAATTAGAAGAGAGACCTCGATTAGTCAATTGATCACCCATAGGATAGCTTAATAACTAGTTGAATCGGTAGAGTCATTAGATAAGTTGAGTGATCGTTCAATTGATTCCTGTTAATTCGATAAGAGAAAAAAAGTTACACCTTGAGAGAGGGTAGTTAGTACATTTAAAATTCTAGGGTGAGACACATTTCAATCAATATAATAGGAGGGAGACAAAATAAGGAAAAATAATCTCTAGCACTTACATTCTTGAATTCAGACTTTCTGCAATTGCAGTATTGTTCATTGTTTATATTAGTCTTTTAAATTTAATTTTAAGTTAATTTTCTAGATTATTTGCATTTCATAATTTAGTTTCTTAAATAATGTTATGTCTAAATTGAGCAGTGTCTAGGCATCAATCTCTTTGGGATTGATAGTTGTTCTGTTTACTACAAGTTATGACCCGTTCACTTGCAGTTTTTGATCGTAAAATAAGTAGATAGGTTTTACTATCAACAAGCTTTTGGCGCCATTATAGGAGATTGACTGTTGAGCATCCTGTTTGATTTAGGTTACTTTGATTTAAGAGTTTTTGATATTTTCCCTTGTGTATTTGTAGCTGCATGAACTCAAGGAGTGCATGAAAGACGAAAGCAGCTATAGAGGACAAATTTCCCGACATTAAGAAGCCCGAAAGAGAAATAAGAAGGGCAAAGTGTCTAAATTTTTCAAATCAAGATATTGCTGAAGAAGTAGAGCAAAAAGGACTAAAAAAAGACACTTATGGATTTTATGAGGCCAGGGTTTAGTCCTCCAGGAGTGGCGAGGCTGATAGTTCAAGAGAATAATTTTAAGATTAAGTCGACGCTACTCAACATTGAATCCAGGCTAGATCACGACTTAGGAGAAGCTTGCCCAAGCATTCCTCACCAAATATTTTTCGTTGACAAAGACGACGAGAATTATCAAGGAGATAACAATTTTCCAACAGAGCGACGGAGAATCTCTCTTCGAAGCTTAGGAGAGATTTTAAAAACTTCAAAGGAGCTGTCCATATCACAACCTCTCGAGGGAATTTCTACTTCAAACATTCTATAATGGAGTGAACCCAAGCATAAGGGGTACAATTGATGCAGCAGCTGGAGGTTCACTGATGAGGAAGATGGTGGAAGTAGCTCATGATTTATTAGAGGAGTTAGCAAGCAATAACTGCATGTGATTAAGCGAGAGGAGTAGATAAGGGCAGAAGGAACAAAAAGGTATGATACTTATTGACTCAATTACTACCTTGTAGGCTCAAATCACGATGTTGACAAAGCAGCTAAACAACATGCAAGGAGCGTCCACCTCAACAGTTAAGGTAATGCAAGCATAATGTGAGCTATGTGGGGAGAACAACTATAGCACATCAGAATGTTTTCTATTAGGAGCTAGTGAGACCAAAGAAGTAAGTTTTTTAGGTAATAACCTATATTCAAATACATATAATTCGGGTTGAAACAATACTCAAACTTTTCTTGGAGTAATAATAATTCAAGTAGCCAACAAAGACCACAAAGACCACCAGGATTCCAGCAAGATTGAATCAGAGCATTGGAAAGCAAATTGGATAAGATGATGGAGGTTTTGGGGTCTAAATTTGCAGCACAAGAAGAGAATCATAAAAGGATGCATGCAAGCTAGGAGAAAAATTAGAAAAGGATGGAAGCACAATTCGATCAGATTTTGAAGAATCATGCATCATCCATCCACAGTGTGGAAGTTCAGGTAGGCCAACTAGCTAACGCTTTATCTTCACGAAATGCAGGTAGTCTACTAAGCAACACTGAGGTGAATCTGAAGGAAAGAATCATAGCCATTAATCAAATAGAGAAAGAAGAAAACAAACATAAGGAGAAAGATGGAAATAAGCAAGAAGAACAAACAGTGCGGAAGTCCTTCCAAGTGGACCAGTAAGCGAGCCGATTAGGGAACTTTAGCTTAGACTTCCACATCAAATTTTTGCTCAGTGTAAGCCATCTTTAAGTGAAGTAGCTCGGAATTCTAAGGAAGGGGAGTTAAGCGAGATGACAGACATAACAAATCAACTCCAGACAAAGTTTATGTTAAAAGGGTTGTTGAAAGAAGAGGTTATCGAGCACATATCATGAGAAAGTCCGCATGCAGTACAAAAGAAATAATAACTAGGAGATTTTTTATTCTGTACAGTATAAATGGAATTAATATAAATCGAGCATTTACGGATTTGGAAATTGGTATCAATATAATACCGTACTCGTTTAGTCAGAAGTTAGGTCTAGAAGAGTCAGAGCCAATTAAGACATTGTTGAAAATGGCTGACAGTACAGTGCATTTACCGAAAGGGATCATAAAAAATCTGGAGCTACACATTGATAAATTTGTTGTTCCAACAGATTTTCACATATTGGATATTAGCGAAAATGAGAAAATCCCAATGGTTTTTGGGCTACTATTTCTGACTACTACTCATGTGATTTATTGATGATCATGGGGGCGAGTTAATACTGAGAGTAAGGAAGGAGCAAGTAACATTCAAGGTGTCGAAGAAGAATTATTGTCCTACTCTACCCCCGACGAACATCACAGAACCTGAACTCTAAGGAGGATAGGAAAACATTGAGGACCCTGTAAATGAGTTCAGGAAGAAATGAACGCGTAGGAGAAGGTGAAGAAAGGAAAACAATGATGAAGGTGGAGCCCAAAGTAAGGTAGCTCCTGTACAAACTCTGAGATCAATTTATGCACAACTATCATTCTGGTCATTTGAACCGCAATGAGCAAGAAGGAGAGTCAAGCTACCGACGGTAACAGAAGCGCTGTATGGGAGGCAACCCATGGGAGTCAACTAGCTTTGTTTGTTTTTGTTCAATTACTCGTTCATTTGAATTCCTTAGTTATGATTAGGTTTAAATTGGATTTGATTGTTGTTTGTGTTGATTTTGTTCAGATTTCAATTTGTTTTCTTTTCAAATTTCTTATTGATGATAGTATCTTGATATGTTTGTAGGTTTTGGGATCATGGAGGATGAAAATAAACTTGGAAGAAGGTTTGAAAGTGTGAGAATCACCCATTCCCACGTTGTGATGATTCCCACGAACATGAAAAATCTCTCCATAAATTTTCTGGAGAGAAAACCCACTTCCGTGGGAATTCTGGTGGTTCCCAAGAATGTGGGAAATCTCTCCAGAAAGTTTATGGAGAGGAATGCTATGCTCAAAGGAATTCTGGATATTCCTAAGGACGTTTGAATCCTCTCTAGAGAGCTTCTAGGAGGAGTCCCATGCTTGTGGGAATTGATGGGATTCCCACGGGCATGGGAATCCCATCCGAGAGGGGTTTAAAATTTCCGCCTTTTATTTCTCTCATTCATCTTTCAAAATTTCACTCCTTTTCTCTCTAAAACACAATTTTATCTCCTCCTACTCTCTAAAACTCTTCATTTTCTATCTAGATTCTTGATATTTTCTTCATTCCTTTCCATTAATCTTACATTCCTTCACTCTTTTCATACATTAATCATTCAAAAACAAAAGGATTTAGGTGGGATTTTATTTTTTCTCTCTAAAATATGAATTTCACTCTCTCTCTTTCGTTTTTGCAGATTTTCTTCTAACAATGGCTCCACTAAGGATGATGAGGGGTAAGCAACCGGTCGATGAGCTCCGAATTCAAGTTTCTAGTGAAGGAAAAACCAATTTAGCGGCATCCTATCGGGCCCCATTTATGATTTACTCAGAAGAAGAATGTGCACGTTTTCGCGACTTTAGGAGTAGAGCACTAGTTACTCCTAGGTATTTTGATTTTGACGTGGTAGAAAACATAGGAGTGAGACACCGACTTGAACAATTAGCTATGAATATAGGCTGGAATAGATTTGTTCGATATGACGTGCCAATTTCTACCACTATATCTTTAGAGTTTTTTACAACAGTTAAGTTATAACTCTAAGATGGATTTGTTTTGGTTTGGGTTAGGTGGCAATGTTTTTAAACTCGATTACTCTGTCATGCATGAATTATTTAACTTGTCGAATACAAAATTAGATGATCATACTGATTTTGATGTAGATTATTATTGGAACACTCTCACGGGTGAAACCCATTTTGATTCACGTAATGCACCGAACTCTCTAATTAGGAGTGCTGAACATTTGTTGTTACATAAATTTATATGCCTAACTGTGTTCGACAAAATGGAAATCAATAAATGCTCAACTAAAAAGCCTTTCTTTTTATGGTGCATAGATAGAAAGATTAAAATCAACACTCTTTATAGGATTTTCGATCATTAGTGAGTGTAATTACTAAAAGGAATAGGCCTTTTGGGATGGCCCATATTGCTTCTGCTTTGGTTGCATTTTATAATGTTAATATAGAGAATTCGCATATTGCTCCCATGACATATTTGATATAGTTTATTTGAGATGCCTTGAGATTGTGGAAGTCCAATCTATAGAACTTTGCAATCCTTAGATGCACACTGTAGTGAGGAGCAGGAGGGGCGTTAGGGCAGATGTAGACCAACCTTCATATCTAGAGCAGCTACAGAACCAGAGGAGGAAGTGGTAGCAGAGGAACCGAGGGAACCAGTGGCGGCTGATCGTTATTAGTTGATTCTTGCCCAAATAGTCACAAATCAATAACAAATGACCTCTCAGCACGATGGACTCGGCACTCAAATGCTGTAGGTTCACAAGGAGCAATATATTTTGAAAAGAAGTTTCCTCAACTTCTGTCAGAGGAATAATTTGAAGCTCCTACCTTATCACTGTCACCGCCATCTTTAGAATAAACTTTCTTATCCCTTAAATTTTTAAATTTTATTATGTCTTGTGTGTGATTGCATTTCTTTTCATGTGTATTTGATTTCATATTATTTGTTTGCATGCTATGTCTTTTGTTTAGTTTTAATTTCTTTAATTATGGTTTGAATTTAGTGTTTTCTAATTGCTTTAATATCATCCGTTTGTTTTAATTTTTTTTGTTTAGTTTGTTTTCAATTTTTTATGGTTTGATGTCATTTCCCTTTATTTGGTTGTTGACTTGTCACATTGAGGACAATGTGATCTTTAAGTGTGGGGAGGTGACATCAAAGGTCTTACAATTTTTTTTACATTGTGTTGAATAGGATGCATGTTTAGGCATTTTGTATGTATTTTGTGTTAGCAATGGAACTACACTTAAGTCACTCTAATAAATATTGTCATAAAATTCTGTTATATTAGTTGGAATTAGATTGAATTTATGCTTAAACTTAGATTAGGCCACTTGAGTAGAAAGTGAACCATATAAAGTGATGAAAAGTAGTTACTTACATAAGCATAGTCACAAATTGACATTTGAACAATGAGATGGTGTAGAGATGCATAATGAGTTTTCAATTAGGCCAAAGTGAGGATTGAGCCATATGACTCTATTTGTAGTCATTTTAATTCTTTGTTGAGTGTACTTCCATAGGTTTCTACCTTCAGAACTTGCTTTGAATCTGTTTGAGTCTATGGGATGCATGCTTAATAGAGATGATCTAGGCCCTTTTTGTGTTAACTTTTGGCTTAAATGACGTAGCCGTTAATTATCCCTTGCTATCCCCTTTTTGAGCCTTAACCTTTTGCTCCTTAAAAACACTTGAAAATTTAAAATGTTAACCCCCATTATCTTACCCTTTTCACAAGCCTAGTAAAGTATTAAGTAAAACATTAGTTGTGATTGTGCGAAATTTTTACCTAAACTAGTTAAGTATAATTCTGACTGTGGACTACACTGTATATAGTGCTAGCTTTGACCCATAGTTCTTCCATGTATGAAGAAAAAGAAAAAAAATGAGAAAAATGAAAAATGAAAAAAAAGAAGAAGAAAAAAAGAAAAAGGAAGAACAAGTGAATAGCATCAATAAGTGCAGAATATTAGTTATATTTGTATGTCTCGTAGTTATTTTTAGTTATCCCATTTTTTTATCTTCTTTGTACTTATGCTTGTGCTTAACCCTTTTCCCCCTCTTTTGACCCACCTCAACCTTTACAACATTACAACCTTAAACAAGTCCTTTTGATCTATTTATGCATGCAATCATTGTAGAGGAGAATTGGTGTATTAGCAAGCCTATAGAGTTTAGTTTCATATAGGAATTTTGAGTGAAACACTAACCTTTAAAAAATTGAGCAAAATGAGTGAAAACTATAAGGAAGATTTATTTATGCATCTTTACTTATCTTGAAGTGATTGTGCCAACTGTGAGTTTGCTTATGTAAACCAATGAAAAAGTAGTCATCATATGTGCATTAACTTGATATTTGAGTTGGCTTGAATTTGAGGGATTGTGTGTTTTGATCTATGCAAAAATGAAGTGGTAAAATGGATTGGATATATTTATTTTGTTTAAGGAAAAGCAAAGATTCAAGTGTGGGGACGTTGATAGGTGTGCATTAAGATATGTTTTTATAGGTAATTGGCATGTTTTTTCTAGCATAATTGTTGTTTGCTGTTCTAGTTTAGGATTCATTTTGCATGTTTTCATTAAGTTTGATTTTCAATGTTCTTCTTGTGTGTTTGATGCTAATTAAGGGTAAGAATTGATTATTTTTGTGTAGGAAATAAGAGGGAGAAACTTGGAGGATGAATAAGGGATTAAAGAAGAGAAAACAAGAGGAGTTCATCGAGGACAAATTCCAACGTTCATGGGAATCAGACAAATTCCCACGAACGTGGGAAGTAACAATAGAAATGAAGAGTGGTTCTATTTATAATTCCCATACTTAATTGTAATCAGAGGCAATCTGTGAGGCTTCATTAAACCTAGGATTTTTGGACTATACAAACATCATGAAGCCTCCATCTTTAAGGGAAAGGACACCTACCTGTAGAAACACCATCCTTGAGTGGAGAACACATGTTCAAAGCATTGAGGAGGGATTGAAGACAAGGATCATCATCAAGATTGGGCAAAATAGCACATCAACACCAAAATTCTAGATTTTGGCAGAGAAGAAAAGGAGTTTTATATTCAATTTTCTGTCACTTTGATTTCTTCCTTTCTTTGTGAAAATGGTTTATTTGATTGTTGATGATGTTAAGGAGACCATGTTAGGCTAATTTCATATTAGGGATATCTTTTTCATTATTTTATCAAAACTCAAATTTTATTGGATTGAATGAAGTGCCTTTGATGATTGTTGATCTTATTTTTCATCTTGCAATAAATCGAGAGAGTGGGTGAGATGAGATTCGTGTAGGATTGTACAACAAGAGTTGGCAACCTATAGACTAACAATCATTATGTCAATTTAAGAATTAGAAGAGAGTTCTCGATTAGTCAATTGATCACCCATAGGATAGCTTAATAACTTGTTGAATCGATAAAGTCATTGGGTAGGTTGAGAGATTGTTCAATCGATTCCCGTTAATTTGATTAGGGCAAAATAGTTACACTTTGAGAGGGGGTCATTAGGACATTCAAAAATCTAGTGTGAGACATAATTCAATCAATAAAATAAGAGGGAGAAAAAATAAGGAAAAAGTAATCTCTAGCACTTAGATTCTTAAATTCAGATTTTCTACAATTGTGGTATTGTTCATTTGTTTATATTAGTCTTTTAATTTTAGTTTTAATTTAATTTTTCATATTATTTGCATTTCACAATTTAGTTTCTTAAATAAAGTTGTGTCTAAATTAAGCGGTGTTTAGGCATCAATCCCTATGGGATTGATAACCACTCTTTTTACTACAAGTCATGACCAGTTCATTTGCAATTTTTGAGCGTAAAATAAGTAGATAGGTTTTACTATCAACAAGGGGGATCGGGAAGTGGTTCTTCTAAGATGTATCCTTGTTTCATTTGAGAACTATTATCAGGTTCCTAAGCCAGTCTAGGAAGATGGGTCTAGTCAATTTATTGACTTACATAAGTGAGCATAGGTTCACACTTGTGGTCGTGGTGCCAATCCTTGGAACCTAATGTTAAAGAGAGAAAGTACGTAAATGCATATCAATTAGGACTTTACTAACACTCATTATAGCTCCCACTATTTTCTCACAAATCTATAACCCTCAATATGAATTTAAGAGAACTTGTATAGAAATTCTCTTAGTGGGTCGGTATCCAATATCATTAGGAATGACCATGGGTTTGCCCAACAGGCCACCCTGGGTCAATCCGTAAGTATCAATCATACCAATTGCATTTATAATGTCACTATCAAATCTAGTGCTACCAATTGTTGATGTTTGCACATACATTGGACAATCCACTCTTGATGTATGCAATCTCATGTACACTACCAAGCTTCATCTTTTTCTATGCTGACCTTGAGTTTCCCAACAAATCAATGCTTCTATTTAAAGCTGACCTATTAATCTGAAAACCCTATTTCTATGGTTCAAACATGTTCATGTAGAGCGAGCTTGAGATTGCCCAATAATCCTAACTCTAAAAGAACTTTGTTTCTCACCATATTAATGGAAGGCATTAGTTTTAATTAATGGAGCTATTTTCTAAAGGATCACACTCACTTGTATTTATGGGACAAGAAGAAGAAGATTAAAGCAAGAAGAAGAAAACAAAATGAAAAGAAAGAGGAGATATATGTTGAAAATACAAAGAAGATTAGGGTATGAGATGTTCATAGACATACATGAGGTTGTATGGGCATGAGACACTCTATTACTCCTATGTAACACTTCTTACAGCTATAATAAGTTTCTCACAGCTATCAAAAGGTGTGTCACCACCATGACAAGTACGTCATGGGTGTGACACACTACCAGCTCACCAGAATCCACTTTTTAGCATAAAATCATCGTTTTTGTGCCAGAAAAGAGTTATGAAAGGTTTTGATGTTTTTGCCTTGAAGAAGAGTGGAGCTTTGGGAGAAGATGAGAAGAAGGGGCAAAGCTCTCAACTGTGAGAGACCAATGGAGAGCTAGCTTCCTGACGTTAGTTTGGAGGTTACATCGACGTCGACAACTCGTTTAAGCATTTCCCTTATTATTTGTTGTCCTTTGTCTAAGGGATTGACTTTTTTATCCTATCTTTAATGTTTGGGTGATATGTGAGAATGATTGAATGCTCTATTTGATTATTTTTATATAAGAACCCATTGCACGAATTTCAAAATAAATTGTAGTTGTTATGTTGAGATTCGTTTGTGACGACTAATGGTTTTTAATCATTAAGGATAACATAACATATGTTAAATGACCCGAGCTTATGTAATTGTTTCCTTGATTAATCTTTTTTCCTAGGTCGTAATGCAGCTGTCCAATTAAATTTAAAGAGCTTATTCTAGGTTATTCGACGGCTAGGTTTAAACAAGTGTCTCTTATTTAAACACAAACTTAGGGGAAGCAGGTTGACAAATCTTATTATTAATTTATGATTAGTAGTTGCTAGGAGAGGTCTAAGAACAACAATTCAATGAAATATGTTTAATTAGGTTACAGGCTGAGATTGAACGAAAGAACCAAACTCCTAAAAAATTCACCATTTTCATCATTTTTGTATGTTTTCTTTAATTTGGTTTTATAAGTTAGTTTTGTTTTATTTTCTTATTTTAAACCAAACCAAACCCCCACCCCCCGAAACCTAATCATCGATTAATTTCATTTCAAAAGCTAATCGAACACTCTCTGTGGGATTAACCTATACTTATAATTATTATAGTAGTAGGTCTAGTTTATTTTATGTAGTGTTATGACGCGTTACTGTCAATTTTGGGGCAATTACCGAGGAGTATGGGTTTTATTTTTTATTATTGGTTATAGTTGGTGTTTTATAGATATTCATTTGCAATTTATTTCTTTTTAATTATTTTTTGGTCTTTTCACCTTTTGTTTAATATTTGTGTGTTAAGAAAAAAATTTTAATTTTATAGACGGAAGTAATTTTTTCCACAACCTTTATTCATAATCCTATAGCTGATATTGGAATGATCATACAAATTTTAGTTATAGATTGATAACCAACAAAATTACTTCCATGATACTTTGTAGGATATACAACAATTCTCATATAAACAAGGAGCTTCTTATCACAACTTAGGTACATCTCTGGAAGACTTGCATAATATTATGACTGCTAACAATATTCAATTCAATAGAGTATATAGTAGTTTCAAGATCGCGTATAGTAGTTTCAGTTGGATGTACAATAGTTTTAGCAAGGAGTACAACAATTCTAGTAGGAGGAAAGGCAATTTTTGTCTAGCTTCTAAGAATGCGAGAACCAACAAAACTCTGGTTCATCCTTGGAAGAATTAGTTAACATTGTCGCTACTAACACTTTGTAATTTTAGTAGGATGTGAAATGGTTCCAATAAGATGCAATGTCTAGGTGGGGAGATAACAATCACTTGGAACTACAAGGTGAAAAGGAGCAACCATATTTTCTTGAGGTGTACCCAATGAATGTTAGTGGAGAAACCTTACAAAGTGAAGAGGAGCTTAAGAACCTTGAGAATACTACTTAAAGAATTGCTTGTGTCGAAGAAGTGGAGAAGGGGATTGAAGAAAAAAATGATACATCTTTCAGCTCAGAGGTAAATACTAAGTTACAATTTATTGTTAAGACTAACACTCTACCTTTACCTAGCAGGTTAGAGAAATTAAACAAAGAAGGAAAAGGTGAAGAGACGTTCGAGATATTTCCAGAGGGTATAGTCTCAGTAGAGATTGAGATTTCGAAGATAGGGAATTTGCTGAATATGACATATTATCAACCAAGGCCTATCTTAAGCAACCTTTAGTGAAGGAATTGCATGTGACACTTGAAGAAGTGGAGAAGGGGCTCGTAGAAAAAAAGTGATACATGTTTTAGCTCAGAAGTAAATACTAAGTTCTAATTTATTATTAAGATTGACTATTTACCTTTACCTAGCAGGTTAGAGAAATTAAACAAAGAAGGAAAAGGTGAAGAGATATTCAAGATATTTCCCGAGGGCATGATCTAAGTAGAGATTGGGATTCTGAAGATAGGGAATTTGCTGAATATGACATATCATCGACCAAGGCCTATCCTGAGCAATCTGTAGTGAAGAAATCATATGCAACCCAAAGGAAGTTAATTTTTTTTCCTTTACTTTTTTACACTAGTTAGGATATGCAAGTGTGTTTCTATATTAGTTTGTTTCTTGCTTGTTTTAAGTTTTCAATTAAAATGAGAGAGAGAATAAAACAAACAAACAATTTCTTGTTTTTTGTTGCTTTTACGACTATATAGTCATGATTAGAGAATTAATTGACTAGAAGAATCTATGGAAACTTTAGCATGTACTTTTATTATTGTGATTATTTAATATGTATAATCTTTAAAAAAGTAGTGACTAATGGTAGACAAAGCCAACAAGATTTTGAACCTTATTAGACTGACATATCCATATCAGTTTCATTGTCTTTTGATATTGTGTGACCTTCATGACATCCTGACTTTGCTTTGATTTTCTATTCGAGACCACGTTTTTATTAAATGCATTAACATGGAGATGATTAGACATTCTTTATTTCATAAGGTACATTAGCCAAATAGCCTACCTTCTGGATATGATTTTTCCCTTGTTAAGTGTTAATGGACATTTTGAGTGGCTCTTTAGGACTTAATTCAGATTCGTTTATGCTCATTTTATGTTCATCTATAACGGGTTTATCATGTTTTAGTATTATTCGAGGTTCGTTGACGTAAAATGCATAAATGAAATAAATAGACTCGAATTGCACTGTTTTTGAGTTTTTGGCAGATTTGACCTTTAGTCGTTGTGGGATTTTTATCTCAAGATTGGTTTATCTAAAAATTCTGAAATTTTATACT
>JANQBM010551953.1:0-16698 GCA_025594535.1 Erythroxylum domingense | reverse complement strand
TATAATTCTACACCTATATTTAAAGTATTTTGCTTGATATTTTATAGTTTTGTGGTATTTTTGTACTTAATTCTATTTAAGTGCATTTATAGGTAATAATTGCCTTCACAGACCTAAAGGAGAAGAATTTGGATAAAATCGTGGCATGGAATGAAGATTTGAATCAACTAAGGATCTACACGACTGTGCATAGTGACTATGTAAGTCTCTATAAATGTGTGAATATTCAAGATTGTTTTGTTCATGTAGAGTTATACGCACATGTATTTTTATATATACAAATATTACCTAAGTGAAATCATGAATTCAGGTGTTTTTAGAGATACATGGTCACTCCCGTAAACCTGTGTAAGTTGATTGTATATAACCCATAAACCCTAGTTTTTGCTATAAAAGGATGTAAATGGAGGTAAATAAAGAAGAGTTGAGTTTTTAAGCAATTTTAATCATGAGACACATTTAGAGGCAATAGTTCTAATCAAGGGATGACGATAACATGAAAAATACAACAAGAGATCCGTTATATAACAACATCAAATCTGAACTTGCGAGAAGATCTATTAAAAGAGAAAGAAAATTTTAAAATTATGATTTCTTTGTTTTCTATTAGTTTTTTTGCAGATTTATCTTTAGTAGTTAAACATGTTTATTATCTAAGTGTGATGAACCTTAAATGGAAATAACAATATATTTTGATCTTTTATTCAATGCAATTATATTGATTGATTTATTGTTATTCAATTATACATTTTATTCTTGTTCTAATATATCCATAAAATTAATGCATGATTTGACTTCATATGATTGATATTGAGAAATCATCTCGTATGAATAGATCTACCATAATTAGAAGGAGATGTATGCAAACCTTTAGATAAGCTAGCATAAATCCTCTAGATAACTTAATAACAGATTTCATTTGTTAATAAAGCAATCCTAGAGGTTTTAACTAGAAAGATTTCTATTGATCAACTGAAGGATTAGTTATTAAGAGTCTTGATAAATATATTGATAAAAGATAGGAATGATCACAATCCAACAATCAATAATAAAATTGCATGATAGAGGGATAATATTTAATGATTCTTAGGGGGATTCATCACCTATATACTATTATTTGATATTGACTTTTCGAATTACTTTCCTCTGTCTTGGTTCAGAATTGTTTTAATTTTTAATTTTTTATTTAGTTTAATTTTTAATTAAAAACCAAAAATATGATTCATAGGTTAGATAATAGAAAAAGGTTAATTACTAGTATTTATAGTCTTCGTGGGATCAACCTGTACTTACCTATGCTAGCTATAGCTACGTCTTGCCCTCGTGGTAAATTTTAAATATTGATATATAAATAATATCAATCAATATACTATTAAACCAATGGGCTTGGGAGGTCAACCAAACTATCTTTTTGATTGAAAGTTATAACTCCATAATCACCATCCACATAATCTCAAAGTTGAAAGATCTAGGGATTTTTACTATACCCTATGTATTTGGTAATTTAGAATTCTCTAAATGTTTATGTGAGTTAAATGCAACTATTAATCTTATTTCTTTTTCAATTTTGAGGAAATTTGGGCTAGGAGACATGAAGCTATCTTCTTTGCTAATCTAGTTGGTGGATCAATCCATAAACCATTTGATGTAATGGAGGATGTGCCAATAAAAGTGGACAATTTTATTATTCATGTGGATTTTGTAGTGCTAGACTTTGAAGAGGAATGGACTTTTCCATTAATTCTTAGTACATCATTTATGAATGCAAGACGAACTTCGATGGATGTTTATGACGGAAAAATTATGCTTCATATTGGTGATGAGCAAGTGGAATTTAATATAAATAAGTTACTGAAGAATTTGAAGGAAATTAACTCTTGCATAAAATCTATATAGTGGATGAGTGTATAAAAGAGTAAAGAGTAGTGCAATATAAAGGAAGTAAGCGTTGGGGAAGTAGAGGATGAAGAAGAACTAGGAAAGAGGAGTTAGGTGTTAAATTGAAATAAGAGATCCTAGTGAGAATGGAAGCACCCATAATATCCTCCATTTAGAAACCACCCTTTCTAGAGTTGAAAATTAATGGGAAATAAGAAAAGAGAGTGGTGGAGACAATTAAAAAGGGAATGAGAGCTATAAGGCAAAAAAAAATGGATATAAGAAGCATAAGGCCTAATTTGATGATGCACAGGACCTTAACATTTAAAAAAGGAGTTGGTTGAAAAATAATGGCACTAAAATGATTAAGCTAATAACCTTAAAAATAGCATGTTATGCTTTAGTTAGGTTTTAAATAATTTCATGTTTTATATTGCTTTATTATTTTTATGTTTTATGTTTATTTTGAAAAGAGTTTATTAATGGAAGTTCATAGCATGAAGTATGTTTTAATTCCTTCTGTAATGCCTTCACCACCACAATCCCCCTAAGTATTCATACCTTTGTTTTTATTCCTTTTATTTTTGTTATATTTGTTATATGTGTTGTTTTTATTTGTGAGTCATTTTCCATATTGAGGGCAATGTGTTGTTCAAATTTGGGGACACATATGCATTTACATAGCATTTATGTGTGAATTTGCATTTGCATTGTATTAGTTTTTTATTAGATGTGTAAACATTTTGTTACATATGTGTGCATTGTGTGAATGTGTCAATGGCATAAAATTAAAAGGAATTATCTTATTTATAAACACAATTATTTAATTTGTGAAGAAACATTAGCTTTTGAAGTTTGTGTTTTAAGTGTTTTTAAGATGAATATGTATGTTGATTAGAATATTGTACTCTATAAGAATGATTAACTAAGAAATTAAGAAGAAGTGATGTAGGTAAAATGTGAAAAAAAAACAAAAAAGTCTGTTGTAAATGTGTGAAATAAATTTCCTATTCTGCTAACTTGTTTAAAAATTAGGTTAAAAATAAAGCTAGCAACCAATTGTTAGTTATGATATAGCTGAGTAACTAAGAGCATTTAAGACAAAATATTTGTCTGCACATCAAAAGGCTAGAATGACACTCTACCAAGCTTGATAGATATGATGTTGTCAATAAAAGAAAACCTATGGATCTTCTTGTTAATAGTCAAAGTAAATTTCATTAATGGTTACTTAGTGATTGTTTACCTTTTTAATTGTTATCTAAAAGCGAGTGTATGCTTACAAGTGCCATAGATATGTGAACAAATGTCAATATTTCGGTTGATATTTATATTTAAATCAAAACATTTGAATACGAATGTAATAAGTTATTGTATTGGAACTTTTTAAGTTAATTTCATAAGATTTGATGCCATTGTACAATTACTACATTGTTGTATGATTATATGTTTGTATGTTTTCTTTATTTAGTGGTTTTAGTTTTACTTAGAAACAAACAAAGATTTAAATGTGAGGAAGTTGATAGGGGTGAATTCTAGCGTATTTTCTAGGTGTTAAAGTGTGTTCTTAGTGTTTTCTTATATGATAATCATGTGTTTAGGAATTAAATTTATGTTTTGTTAGAGTTTTGTGTATTTTTTAATTAATTGTTGTTTAAGTCAAGAGTTTGATCTTAATTAAATATTTTAAGAATTTTTTGGTACTTATTTTCCTTCAAGTGTGTTTTTAGGTGATAATTGCCTTCATAGAGCAAAAGGAAAAAATTTTGCGTGAAATCGAGGCACAAAATGGAAGAATTGAAGCAACTTTGAAGTTAGATGATCCTGTATAGGGACCTTGTAAGTCACTGTAAATATGTAAATTTTTGAAGACATTATTTATACCCGTGTGAAGATACATGGCCATGTATCTTCATATAGACGGTCATGTATGTGCCCATGTAAATTTCTGCAATTATGTGAATTCATTATTTAGAGGGGATTTTGAGATACATTGTCATCTATACGATCATGCAAGTGACAGTATATATTCCAAAAAACTTAGTTTTTTCTATGTAAAGAAACTATGAAGGATATAGAAGGGAAGCAATTATAGTCGAGATAGATACCAAAAAAAGGAACAAAAACACAAAAAGGGGCACATAACAAAAAAGAAGACCAAAAGTGGAAACATCAAGGTCAATTTTGTGTCTAGTTTCTATTACTTTTAATTGCTTTCATATTTTGATTTTGGTTATAAATCCTTTTGTTTTAATCCAAATGTGAGATAGACTGAGTGAAATTGGTGTAAATGTTGAATGAAACTTAATCGGATTATTTGTGAATATGGCATGAACTAAACAAGAAGAATTGTGCATGTAAGTCACACTTACATGCACAACTATGCATGTGTAAGTCACAACTGTGATCCCTCCTTCACACATTTTTTCCGTAATCATTTTATTTATTTTGTGGCAGCTACAGAGGTTGAGGGCACAAAACCCCTAGACCTAGGAGCATACTACAAAAAAGAAAGGGAGGGTGGAAGTTGAGATGGATTCATGATTCTATCATTCATTCCATTCTACACTCTTTATACTCAACAAACCAGAGACACTACGAGAGACACATTCAGCTGGAATAAAAATAACAGAGGGATAGGTGAGGCAAAAAGACGTAGACAAAAACAAGAGAGCAGAGTTAGGGAAAAAGAAGAAGAACACAATAGGGAGCAGTTGGATGAGGAGTAGAGTAGAGGAAGAAGGCAAGAGTCAACGCCATAGTTCTAAGCTGGGCAGGAGATCCACCGTTGACTTTCTCATCCAAGGGTTTATTTTCTTTTTTATTTCTTATTTCATCTTTGTTACTATTATTGAACTCTTTTATCTTTGTCTTTTGAACTTATCTTCCTTCCTAAAGAATGATAGTCAATTTCAGTATTCACTGTTTTATTGCTTTGATACTTCTTTATTATTCTTAAATATGGGATTTAACTATTTGAGAATGATAAATCGTGTTTATGCTATGATGGGTTGAATTTTTTTCTTAAGGATTAATATAGCTATTTTAATTAACTATGCATAGATGAGTTATGATTTTGTTGTCTTATTAATTATTGTGGTTTCTAAGTTGAATGGATGTAATAAAATGTCAAACTATGCATAATTTTGGTATTAAACGAAGGACTGAGAGGAGAAGTTTAATATGAAATGAGAAACTATAAATGCTTAAGTTAAGAATTAGAAATATATTAACTTAAGTGGTAATTAGTTGTTTGGTTTCCATAATTAATTCGGATAATAAATTTTTGAATATGAAAGTTAGATTAGTTTATTATTCGAGTTAGTTTAGAACCCAACTGTTAATTTTATTACAAAAAATATCCAATCATTTCACTTAACTATGCATAAGAGATTAAATTAGTAAAATTAATTTTCAAGAGTCTTCCATTTTGATTAATCTATTCATCTTTGCTTACGGTTGAATAGTTTACTTTTCAGACTAATTTGTGATTTTCTTTTAAATCCTTCACTCAACAATTAGGATAAAATGTTTAGGGTTGCATTTTTTCTGTTTTTGTTCAAATTTAATTTAAGTGAATCAATTTTACCTCTGTGGGAGAAGACCTTGGGTAATCATTACAACTATCTCATATGCTTGTGACTAGGATGGCCTAGGTAATTTTTAGAACTTTTTTGGGTGCAACAAGTTTTTGGCACCATTGCTGGGGAGGTGTTTAGTGTTTTGAAATCAAATTAATTTTGATTGTTTTTATTTGCTTAAGTGATTTTGATTGTGTTTGTTTGTTTATGCATATATGTTCTATTGTGTTGTTTTGTTGATTTGTTGATTTATTTTTTGTTATTAATTTATTCTGTTATATGTGTTTGTTTAATTTTTGTTATTAATTGAGCATTGCTTTTAGTTAGTTTAAGCTTGGTGGGATGACTCTAGGAAGTGCACTTGTTTAGTTTATGCTAAAAAGGAGATCTTTAAATAGGGAACATGTCCCTTTTGTTGATAACATACATCGTATACGACGATTTCAAGGGGACTTTGAAGACGATCATGAGGAATCCACAAGTGAAGATCAAATTAATAATCAAAAGATGGGTGAAAGGCAATTAGTGATGAAGGAGTATGCTAGATTGCTGATTTGTACTACCACTTCGAGTATACATTTGGGAGAGGCAGCTAGGAATTATGAATTGAAGAGCATCCATTATAACATACTGCCATCATTTTATAGGGTTCCCAATGAATACCCTTTAAACTTCATTCGGGAATTCTATACCACTCTCCAAACCTTTCCATTGCATGGATTAAATGAAGATCAGCTTAGAATGAGATGCTTCCTATACATATTAAAGGAATAGGCTAAGGCATGGTTGAGGACCATTCGTTCCTAGTCTTTGACTATATAGGAGGAGATGTATAATAAATTCATGGGAAAATTTTATTCCTATCAAAGGACCTCTGAGTTGTGCACCAAGATAGCTAACTTCATTCAGTTAGAGGGAGAGTCATTCTATGAGGCATAGGAACGCATTAAGCTCTTGCTGATACAATTTCCACACCATCGTTTTCCGCTTCACATTCTAAACTAATTCTTTTACGATGGATTGATGCAGTAGTGCCAATACACGGTGGACAATGCAGTAGGAGGAGCTGTATGAGAGAGGACAGCTGAAGAAACATATGAAATCTTCAAAATGTGGAGGGCTAATTCTCAACAAAAAAGCATAAGGGGAAGAAGAGTTAGAGTTCATAAAGTGAGCTCGAATTAAGAATTGGCTATGTAGTTAGTTGAGTTAACAAGGCATGTAAAGATGTTAACTATGAGACTACCCCAGAACGTTCCAAATCAAGAAGTATGTGGTATATATGGAGCTTGCGATCATAGAGCAAATGTTTATATGTATTCTTACAAACTTTTCGATGTGGAAGAACAAGTTAACTTACTTAACGATTTCAACCAAGGGAATGAAATGATCCATACTCGAACACCTACATCCCTGGTTAGAGAAACCACCCCAATTTCTCTTGGAAGATTAACAATCTGCTGATGCAACCCCAACCACAATATCATAATTTTCAGCGGCCAAAATTTTTCAAAGGGCAATCCTCAAATGACAACCTACAGAGAAAGCCTTTTCTGGCGGAAAGCCTAAATGCATTAATTTAGGTCATAACTCAAAATCAAGAAATGAACAATAAAAGATTTGATTTCTTAGAAGCATCTATCAAGAGGATTGAGATTTAAGAATGGCAACTTGCAGCTTAAATGTATAACAATCAAAAGGGAAGGTTGCCTAGTCATCCTGAGCAAGCCCAAGCAATCACTGTTTTAAGAAGTGGTAAAGTGATTGACAATCATGTTGAGGTTCCTTTTAAGTTGTCTGATGCTGATAATCAAGAGAAGGAAAGCCTCACCCAAAAAGAAGATGAGCGGAATAAGAAAAGCAATAGGAGAAACTCTTTAAGTAATATTCAAAAGGGTGAAAAACTTAAGCATGACACCAAGGACAATGAAAGACAAAAACTGCACAAAGAGACGGATCTTTATTAACCACGAATTCCATATCCAAGTCGCTTTAAGGAATCAAAACAAGATGAGCACTTTTCCTATCTATATTGCATAATTTCTAAGGTCAATGTCAATTTGCCCTTGTTAGATGTAACTAGGAACATTCCGACTTATGTAAAGTTCTTCAAGGAACTAAACACCAAGAAACGAAAACTTAAGCCTAACGAAAAGGTGCTAGTTTCGAAAGTAGCAAGTGCAATTATGCAGTCACATTTACCCCTAAAATGAAAGAACCAGGATGTTTTATCATGTAAGTATCAATAGGTAATAGTGATAAGGTTAAGGGTATGCTTGATCTTGGAGCAAGTATAAATCTTATGCCTCACTCCTTTTATAAGAAATTAGATTTAGGACCAGTTAAGACCTATAAACATGTGTTTGCAATTCGCTGATAGGTTAATATGTTATTCAAAAGGAATGTGTTGGTGAAAGTTGGAGGATTGATTGTGCCCGTAGACTTTGTTTTCCTAGACATAGGGTAAGTGAAGGAGAAAGAAAATGAGCACTCCACACTCCTAAGGAGGCCTTTTATGGCCACTACTAACACTTTGATTTATGTGAAGAATGGGAAATTTACCATAACAGTCTTAGGAGAAACAGTAGAAATTTCAATCTTCAACGTTGACCCTATTCCTACTTCTACTGTTTTTGAAGACTGTTCTTTTGTTGATCAAATTAATGATACCAATTTTGATTTTTCCTTACAAGAAGAAGAAGAAAAGAAGTTGGACTTGGTTAAAGAGAGTGATGAACGCTACCAATTGCTAATGGATGTAGTTGTGGAAGTGTGTGGGAGATTCATGGAGATAAATTCGAATGAAATGGAGGAAACGGTGGAATCAATAACTTTGAACGACCCACCTTAAGCATGACCATTAAGACACCTAGCTAGAAGACATTAAAGAAGCAACCCATTTAATTTCTGTTTATTTTTCAATTATCTATTTTTATTATTTTTCTTAGAGAACCTTAACTTAGTTTGTTTTTTTTATGTGCACAGGCCTACTCTTCCATCTCTTCCATCTATTTTCCTTGTACCTATCTTCATTCCTCAACGTAGTACACCACATTCCACACCAGATCAACGCAGCGATCACCCCCACATTCATATCGCATTTTTATCCCTTTCGTTGTACTTGTTAGTTTAATTTCTTTTAGTTTTAATGCTTGCGTTGTTGTGTTAATTTTTGTCTTTTTTATCTTAGAACCCTCTTTTACTTTTTTGTATCACATTAGGAATAGTGTGATGTTCAAGTATAAGGGGATTATTAAGAAAATCATTATTTGTGTATTATGTGTTTGTTTTTTCCATTTAGTATTCAGAGATGCATGATCATTAAATGAAATGATCGGGATTCGCAATGCATAATATAAGTGAATGAGCATACTTGCATGCTTAGACTATTATACTTGGATTTTGATTAAGAGAGCATTAGCCTGTTGTGATATATGAATGACACTTTTCTTTGGTAAGAATTTGAGCCCTTTTAAAATATTAAAAACCAATTTCGAGTATTGTTTTTTTAGAGTATTCTTTTATGACTAGGGAATTCTAGAACTTGCTTTCCAATACTAGTTCAGATTACATAATCTTATGCAAAAGTTAAAATGATGAAGGCAATTAGGATTTACACCTTTTGCTTAAAAAGCCACCCTAATGTTAGCCTTAGTGAGCCCTTTTAAGCTTAACATGAACCTTTTCTTTCTTTAAACCCAAAATATGAGCCTTGACCTTAATTATTTATCCTTTTCATTATACCTACCATAAGGCAATTTGAGCATTTGAATGGGTATGACTGGGTTTAGGGAATAATTGTTTGAATAAGTGTGGGGGTATCATAACATATAGTTCGCTTTTGAGTTAGGAATGGGTAGGGTATAATAATATGTATCTCTCCTCTACATTTTCCCTCTTCTAAACTTGTTATTATTCTAAATAAAAAAATGAAAAATATAGTTAAAAAATGGAAAGTCAAGAAAGAAAGGAAAAGAAAAATAAGGAGAGAAGAAGAAAAAGAAATAGAAAAGAAAAGAAAGGAAGAGAAGATGACTAGAAATGAAAAGAAGAGGAGAGAAGTAAAAAACAAAAAGGGGAAGTGTTAGTGTTGACAAATAAGAGGAAAGAATTGAGTGTTTTATGGTTCATTGTTTTGTATTATTTTAAATGATCAATTTGTGTTGTGGTTTTAAACTATGATTTTTATTGTTCCTACCCTTAGCTCGGCCCTATTATAACTAAAATAAAGACCTTCGGACTGATGTTTGTATTTGATATGAGTGATGGAGATTAGATTAGTAAGCAAGCTTATAGTAGATGCCTTATATGAAATGAATGATGAGTGCATATACCCTACCTTTGAATGCTTGAGATGATGGAGAGTGGAGTGAGTATTTGTCATGCTTATTGATGGTTATTTAAATTGGAGTGCTTATTGATTTTGGCTAAATATACGAAGAATAGCTTGTTAATGGAGTATTATGAGTTTCAAGTTCTTAGGTTGTGTTTATTGAAATGATTGTTGATATCTTTGACTATTATTTGGGAAAATTGTTGTTTTCATTGTTTGTTCTTATATAGTCTAGTGTTCTTTATTTTTCTTGAGGACAAGCATAGTTTAAGTGTGGGAGAATTGTTGTGTTTGGTTTCTAGTGTTTTTAATTGCTTTCATATCTTGATTTTGGTTATAAATCCTTGTGTTTTGATCCAAATGTGAGATAGATTAAGTGAAATTGACATGGATATTGCATGAATCTTAATCGGATTATTTTATAAATGTGTCATGAACAAAACAAGAAGAATTATGCATGTAAGTTATACTTACATGCATAACTGTGCATTTCTAAGTCAAAGCCATGACTTACATGCATAACTGTGACAAGTAAGTTTCACGGCTGCGACATGTAAGTAAAGTCATTGTCGTGACCCCTTTACACATTTTTTCCATAATCATTTTAATTATTATGTGGCGGATGTAAAGGTTAAGGGCATAAAACCCTAGACTTAGGAGTATACTACAAAAAAGAAAGGGAGGGTGGCAATTGAGATGGATTCACGATTCTATCATTCATTTCATTCTCCACTCGTCATACTCACCACACCAGAGATACTACGGGAGTTACTTTCGACTGGAACAAAAAGAAAAGAGGGAGAGATGAGGCAGAGAGATGGAGACAAAAATAAGGCAGCAGAGGTAGTGAAAAAGAAGAAGAACATAACAAGGAGCAATCAGGTGAGGAGTATAGAAGAGGTAGAAGGTGAGAGCTAACGCCTGAGTTCTAAGCTGGGCAAGAGATCTACCGCCAGCTTTCTCATCTGAGGGTTTATTTTTCTTGTCATTTCTTTTTTCATCTTTGTTACTGCCATTGAACTCTTTTATCTTTTTCTTTCAAACTTGTCTTCCTTGCTAAAGATTGATAGTCCATTTCAGTATTCACTTTTGTATTGTTTTGATACTTCTTTTTTATTCTTGAATATGGGATTTAAGTATTTAAAAATGATGTACTGTGTTTATGCTATGATGGACTTAATCTTTTTCATGAGGATTGATGTATCTTTTTTAATCAACTATTTATAAATGAGTTACGGTTTTGTTGTCTTATTAATTGCTATGGTTTCTAAGTTGAATGGATGTAATAGCATGATCAAACTTCGCATCGTTTTGGTATTAAACGAAGGACCGAGAGGACAAGTTTAATATGGACTAAGAAATTGTAGATGCTTAGGTTAAGAATTAGAAATATATTAACTTAAGTGGTAATTAGTAGTCGAGTTTCCTATTAACTTCTGCTTTCATCTCTCTGACCAATACAATGTCATCTGCGAATAACATACACCATGACACCTCATCTTGTATGTCCTGCGTGATGACATTGATTATTATTGCAAAAAGAAACGGGCTTAAAGCTAAACCTTGATGCAACCCTATATCCACCGGAAAATACTTTGTCTCTCCCACTGGTGTGCGCACGCAAGTTCTAGCGACCTCGTACATATCCTGTATAGTCCTGACATAGGTACTAGTAACACTCTTCGCTTCTAAACATCTTCAAATGACTTCTCTTGGCACACTATCATATGCCTTCTCTAAGGCGATAAAGACCATATGTAGTCTCCGCTTATGCTCTCGATACTTCTCCATCATCCGTCTTAAGAGATGGATTGCTTCAATAGTTGATCTCCCAGGCATGAATCCAAATTGATTCTCTTTCACTTGTACTATTTTATGCAGACGTCGTTCAATAATTCGCTCCCACAGTTTCATAGTATGGCTCAGAAGTATGATGCCTCAATAGTTTCCACAGTCTTATGCGTCGCCTTTGTTCTTATAGATCGGTACTACTACGCTATGTCTCCACTCCTCCGGCATTCTCCCCGTGTGCAGGATAACGTTGAAAAGATTCGTAAGCCATTGTACCCCCACCTCGCCTAGACACTTCCACACCTCAATAGGTATCCGGTCAGTGCCTACTGCTTTCGCTCTTCCCATCTTGTTAAGGGCTTCTTTCACCTCCTCTTTAGAGATTCTGCTAACATCATCACACGGTGTTCCCTGGGTTCGCTCTTCTTCTCTACTCTCTATACCAGCGCCTTCATGTCGCACCTCGTTAAACAGGTTATTGAAGTAGGCTTCCCACCTATCCTTAATGTCGGTATCTCCCAAAAGTGTTCTCCCGTCTTCTCCTTTGATATGCCTACCTGTGTCGATACCGTTACTCTTTCTGGCACGTGCCGTAGCGAGCTTATAGAGATCTTGTTCGTCGTGCCGTAGCGAGCTTATAGAGATCTTGTTCGTCGTCTTTAGTATCCAAGCTTTGACACATCTCTTCATAGGCCTTTGTTTTTGCCGCTGAGATTGCTTTTTTGGCTTCTATTTTGGCATGTTGGTAGTCTTCCCTTCGTTGGCCTCTCTCTTGCTCATCAGTAGCTGCCATCAATATTTTGAAAATTGCCTACTTTGCCTTAACTTTTATCTGTACCTCATCGTTCTACCACCACGATTCCCTATCCATTCTCCGTTTGCCAGAGGTAACTCCTAACATCTCCTTTGCTTGGTCTCGAATAGTTGTAGACATAACCTTCCATAAACGGTCAGCCTCCCCTACTCGTTCTACTGCGCAAATTGGGGCGAGGATATTTCGAAAGTTTAACATCGTATCTCCCTTGAGATTTTTCCAGAGTATCCTTTCTCATTATTCTCGAACAGGTGCTCTAATATTAGTTCTCCATGTAACATCTGTAACTAAAAAAAGATGTTGCGACGCCACTTTTTCTGTCGGGAGCACCCTGTAGTTTCTATAACTGCATCGGTCCCCTTGACGTACAAGAGCATAATCAATTTGTGTATTTCGTCTTCCACTCTGGAAAGTGATTAAGTGGTCAACTTTCTTCTTAAAGAAAGTATTAACCACCATCAAGTCATGTGCTAATGCAAAGTCTAGCAGCTCTCTGCCACTATCATTCCTTACACCAAAGCCAAAACCTCCGTGAACTTTGTGGTATCCGTCGACCCCTACTCCGACGTGGCCATTGAAATCTCCGCCGATGAAGAGTTTTTGTTCTCTAGGGATGGTAGTTACTACAGTGTCCAACTGGTCCCAAAATTCCTTTTTCTCACTATCCTCCAACCCTACATGGGGTGCATAACCACAAACTATGTTTACCAGCTCCGGTCCTACAACTAAGGTTACCGTCATAAGTCTATCCCCAAATCTCTTCACCTCTACTACACTGCTTTTGTATTTCTCTGACACCATAATTCCTACTCTATTTCTCCTACTTTCGTTTCCTGAATACAACAATTTGTACCCTGTAATTTCCTTTGCTTTCTGCCCTTTCCATTTTGTTTCTTAAAGGCAGACGACATCGACTCTTTTTTCCCAGAATACATCGACGAGTTCGAATGATTTCTCATTCAGGGTCCCTACATTCCAAATGCCGACACGTAAACCTACATCATTACCTTCCGCCCACAGTAGCTCCCTCCTTCGGCCCCTAATCACTGGATACGATCTCAGTTTATCATTACTACTTCGCGGGTCTATTATGCAATATCGCAAATACTACCTAAAAAAGAAGAGAAAAACAATAATAATAATAACAATAATAACAATAATAATAACAATAATTAAATAATAATAACAAGAATGAAAATAAAAGGGAAAATGAGATAACACGCTCGCTCCACGCTACCAAAAGCGAGGCACCTCGACAGCTTTAGGGTAAAAACCTAGGTAAGTGTATTAGATAAATCACTGATTAAAGACAAGCAATATTACCAATACTGAGATGAATAAAACTAATATTACACGCGCCGCTCCTGACCGTGTGTTGGGCTGCTCTGACCTGCAAAAAGATACAATGCCAAATGGCACCAGTACAAGAAATACCTTATACAAGTTTTGGGGTGGAAATCGCTACCATACAGAGTAGAGAAGGGGCGACAACAGTGAGTCAGCTACCTGCACTAACAAATAAAGCGGTGAAAAGTTCCTGTCTGGTCCCACCCACACGCAAGGGAGGGTAACACCGACTATGGGTACGCTGATAAACCCACGTTGGTGAGGTTGAGAAATAAATAATCAGTTGTAAAGTAGAAGTGCGCCTCCCAGGTCTATGTCAGGAGTGGGACCACAAACAAACACGCACTCGATCGCACACCCACAGATCCCCCTCTACAAACACGCAAATCAATCCACACCCAACCAGATCTATAATAGATGCGCAACCCACAACCCACCAGATCTGGAGTAGGAGAGAACGGGAACGTTTTCAGAGAAGCTGGAAGCTGGAAGCTGGAAACAGAAGATTCCAGCACCAGAGACCCAAGGGTCAAAATCTTCTCCAACTATTCACGATCGCTCGAAAGGCAATAAACCAGAGACACAATCGCAAATCCAATGTCATAAATCTCCTCCTCTTTATCGAAAGTGGGAAGAAGACTTCTTCTTAGTAGCAAAAATGCATAACATAAACCATTAAACATTCAAATACCCAACAAATGCATATATAATAAAGCAGATTAATAAGATTAAACAACAAAGATTAAGTCTGGAAAATTGAGGAAATAAACATCCATTGATATAACATAAAGGTTCCATACAAAATTCATAAAGTTCATAAATAAAATCCATTAAACATTCAATCTATCATTCTAAAACATGTAAAAATCTGAGTGGCACTACGAAATCTTTAAACTAATGGAATGAATATGAAAATGAAGTATTGAAGCTTAAAGAGAATGGCTAATCTTATAGAAAATAACAAAAAACTTCTCTATTGGTGCCTCCTCTACTCTTGGAGTTTTCAAAAAATGGCAAATTTTGAGGTTCCTTCTCTCTCTTGGAGTTTTCCCAAAAGTACCAGTTTGGAAACTTCCTTTCTAGGTCATTTCTCTTTATTTTTATAGTATTTTTCATTTAGGGTAATCCTTAGAGTTTTCTCATTCCTAAAAGGTCTAAAAATCCCTCGAAAACTCGACTCTGGAAGTGACCCCGTGTCCGTTTGTTCGCAAGCCATGATCATGTCTTTTAATGCATGATCGTAACCAGTTTATCTGCTCTTTGCCGCGATCGTGGCTGGCTGGTTTGACTGCTTTCTGACATGATCGTGACTAACTCCCCACGATCATGGCCTTGTGCTCAAACATTTGTCACAATCATGATATATTTGCCACAATCGTTGCCCTGGGTCTTCTTCAATTCTCGTCCAAATGCCTTTGAAAAATTCTCCTTCATGGATGGCTCTCCAAACTTTGTCAAACTTCTTCCTTTTAGCATATATTTGCGTCCAATCCTTTAATAGGTATGGAAGCACAAAATGAACACAAATTGAATATTTAAACATCAAAATAGGATTGAAAAGACATTGAAATGCATAAGAAAATATAAGATGATTCAATCCTATCAAATACCCCCGTACTTGAACTATTGCTTGTCATCAAGCAATTTAAAAATAACCAAGATATTATATTAATTTGTTTTCAAAGAAAATTGAGTATATGGAATCCTTCAAAATTCGACAAACTCAAGTATCAAGCTACTACATATATCATAATATTTTCATCATTGCATATAAACAAAGTCAAAGATAGACACCATTGATCAAAGGTAAAGTAAAACTAAGATGGATGTTTCTCACGATGTTCACTCACTTCACTTAAGTGTTTACGGTCGGTGTTCCACTCAATACTCCCTTTAAGAGACTACACTACCATAGGCTTGCAAATTCACTAATAGATTATATGCTATCATGGATCAAAAAGGGCTTTTACTTAAGGTTATAATAGGGTTTGGGTTAACGCCAGGCAAAAGGGTCAAAGGGTAACTCACAAGTATTAACAAAGTGCTAAGTAAGAAGGGATAACCAAACACAAATTCTGAGGTATGCATACAAATACCACAAACTACAACAACTCATCACTAACTTATACTACTACGTTTCCTTCAACAGTAGAAACAAAGACGCTAAAAATGCTTTTAATTAATAATGCCAAAAACAAAGATGTTTTTCTTTTTCTTTTTTTATTTTCTTTTTTTACTTGAATAACACTAAAATAATCAGGAAATGATGGCAACATAAATCAATAAAACATAAGTAAAATTTCCTTTCAAAGCATCTCAAAATTGAATACAAAATAAAAGTCCCTAAATAATATACATCAAAAGCTCACTTATTACTTCATTAAATTTGTGACAAGGTAAGGCTAATGGGTTTTTAGGTTTAAATGTAAGGTGATTAATTCAGAAACATGCAAGGTTAAAGGCTTAAAGGGGTTGGAAAGGAAAAAATGAGTGGGTAGGTCATTTATGCTAAGGGTTCAAAACAAATAAGGCTTTAATCATTTCCATAAAACATGCATCTCGTAGTTTCAAACCGGTTCAATGCAAGTTTTGAAGGTAATCTTCCTAAGGGAGCATCACACACATAAAAGAAACATAATGACTATGAAATGCAGTCATATAGGTGTTAGATTAGAACAAGAAAGCATGCTATATTTGGAGAAACTATAGATTTCAAAACTTTTAAGAAATCATTTTTTTTCAGCGGAAGCAACAAATCCAAATCATCATGCCAATCCATACATGATATGGTATAAGGATAATAAAAACATAAACAAGATGAAGAATATTACCGACTCCTTTGCTATAGCTTTAAATCCTCACTGAGCTATTCTCTCTTTCTTCTTGTATCCAAATCCTTTGCTTTTGAATCTTTTCCTTTAGCAATCTATCTTCTCCTTGTTGTTGTATCCTCA
>JANQBM010549526.1:0-16720 GCA_025594535.1 Erythroxylum domingense | reverse complement strand
ACGTGCCTTCTTTGTTTTGCAGGAATCCTCAAGCCAGAATTCTCGTGTTCAACAGTTGATTCCATGGATCCAAACGGTAACGTGCAGCCTCGTCAGAATCCGGCTGAACCACTACTGATTTGAACAGCTCCTTAATCGTATGACATTAAACATTAAGGTGTCTTCTCTAATAAAGGATGGCTAATGGTATGGAAATTTTCGTGGATTTCATGCACTACGCCGCATTTGCCTATCTTACCAACACTGGAAATGGAAAATACCATCTCATCGAAGAATGGCGCCTTCTCAAATAAAATTTGTTGTAGCCTTCTATCGGTTGGATTTTTAGTGGTCCTATGTTTCTCTCTTCTTTAGCATAACACGATTTGTCCCAAAGCCACTTTCATCACGTGGCTAACAATCAAAAATCAACTAACAACTTGGAAGCACTGGCATGATAGAGCTAATGCATTGCGTATATATATAATGCAATCTGGCTTCTGTGGAGTGTGAGCATCTTTTTTTCGCTTGCAACTACACTAACGCGATCTGGAGTCGACTCTTATACATGCTCTCATCACTTAATGTTGGATACAACTGGCCCACTGTACTGTATTGGATTATTGGTAAAACCAAGAAGGGAGCTCTTAATGCTATTATATATGCAGCAACATTTACCATACCTATCTATAATATTTTAAGTGAAAGAAATCGACGAAGATTTACGGACAAGAAGGAGAACAAATATCAGTTGACGGACAAAATAATAAATCATATTAGAGCTGGTATAATTGCTAAACAAGCACATCACTCTCTCTCCATGGATATGAAAAGCAGATGGAAACTGTGATTTAACGACTCTAACTTTGATTTAGTACATAAATTACACTCTTAGACTTTACTAGATTCTATGTAATCTTTTGTTAGGTTTGGTAACCTTGAACATATTATTTTTGTAATGAAGTAATAGTTTTATCTAAAGTAAAATACCATTCAATTTTCCAAAAAAAAATGATGTACAACAATAGTGAATTAAGGAAATTTGTCAACTAATATTCTTCATGTTGATTTATATGGTTTGGAGGAATGGAAGAGTACTTTCTTGAATTAATGAGTGCAATCAATTTACAAAGCATATCTATGTTAGTGGTATTGGCTTGCCTAAGTTGAGATTGAATGAGGGAGAACATTTGTTTCATCATTTCTTTTCTATTAGCTTTATCTTGTTCTAGTTGCCTTTTCATTTCAAAACGTTCAACTTTCTCTTATTCTAATTCCTTTCTCATTCTCTATTTTCAACTTCTACTTTTTGGTTCATCTCTTCTTCCCATGCATTCTTGATGGACTTCAAATACACATTAGGAACTTTGAGCAAGGCTTCACTCGCCATATTATTTTCATGCTTTCACACCCCTTCCAAAAACTTTATTACATCCAAGCCTTATGACTCCCATATCAGCCACAACTTTATCAATCTTTTACTATCATTTTCCCTTTGCACTTGTTCAATATGATCCCATAAAAGAAAATTTGCTCTCACACTAATGAATGCAAACACTATATATGATTACAAAAAACAAACTATAATTCCAATTATACTAGAAATAACTCATTTTGACATGAAGAACAAATCAACAATATAAAAACAAATGAAATGCAATCAGAAACACATGTAATAAGCAATAAATTTGGGCATCTTAACAAAAGTAGCAACAATATATAAAATTATTACAAGACAAACATTAATCACAATTTTCTCCCTTATAGCTTCAGTATATTGCTTGTACATTTTTCAGGCTTTCTTTTATTAGTTGCCATATACTTTTCAAGATTGAAAAGTGGAGTTTTATCCTCTCTTTCATTCTGCTATTCATGGAAACAATTGTTAATTATAATTTAGAAATTTTAATTAATTTCTTAATAGATTATAACTTATTAAAGAACATACCAACTTAACATAAATACTTCTAAAGCTCTTAGGATTAGTTGTGTGCATTTCAGTTTGTTGTTTATTATTTTGAATATTTTTATTAATTTTCTACATATTAAAACAAAATATTAATTAGATATCATGTCACTAATTTGTAAAAATTACTAACAATTATCATACTGAAATATGTTTAAATGTTGACCTATTTTATCTTTTACACTTAGTGATTAATATCTTAGAAATGCTTAGGATGCTCACTTTGATTCATATTTGATTTTAGGTATATTTTGAAAGTGAAGGAATTAAAGTGACCCGAAAGCATGCTCATTGAAGTCATCTTTTCAATTTCTATACTCTTTGTCTTCATGAAGCAAAGAATGGGAAGATGAGCACACCTAACGTGAGTGCATCGTATACACATTAGCTGTCCATTTTGTTACATCAAAAACCCAACTGTCCATGCAAGATATCTTATGAAAAAAAACGTGACAAAGCTTAGAGGATAAGACAAAAAGTGGACAGCAACATGAGGTGGTGCTCTTCGATTTTGAAATGCCACCTGTCCAATTGATTCTTATTTTTTGGAAACCTAGCTGAAAGGAGGTGGGCGATGAAATAAGAAAAAGATGAGAGTGTATCGGTTGAGGAGAAGTGTCGGCTGTGGGGGCTGGAAATAAGGAAACAAAAGCTACCATCTTTATTGGAGAACGAAGAAAACGTGAGTGAGGCTGCTTCATTTGAGTTTTAACATAGCTAGGAGGTGTGAAAGAGAGGAGAAAACAAAGAGTGATGTGAAAAAAATAGAGAGAGTTATAGTGTTGGGAGTGAGCAACCGAAAAGCTTGCGAAAGAGAAAGCTACGAGAATAGTAGCTTAGACCAAAAACCATGAAGTTAAATTATCAAATCAACACACAGTAGAGTAGCAACTTGTGAGGAGAAGAGCTGCGGCTTCATGAGGCTGGAAATAGCATGGGGCTAAAGCAGAAAATAGAAGAGAAGTGCGTGAAACAAAATATAAACGAAAAGAAAGCTTACGGTAGAGAAAAGGATACGTGAACAGGGAGGTGGACCAGAAACTCTCACATTAATTTGTCCCATCAAGCTACAGTGACAGAGGAGTGGCCACATAAACAAAAGAAGAGGTGGTGATAGAGAAAATAGAAGGGGCTTGTGGTAGGAACTTCAGTTGTCATCCTCTCTCCAATTTTTTCACATAAATGGAGGCTACTAAGGCTAGTTGATAGAGCTTGAAGATGGAAATAGAAGGTTACATCACCTGACGTCGATTCGGAGGTGGAATCGAGGCCAAGGAGCACATTAAGTGTATAGTTTTGTGTATCGTTATCTACTCTCTTTTTAGATTGTTATGTTATTTTGAATGAATTGATTGGGTATTTGGATAATTATGGTTTTAATGCTCTATTGAATCATTTTTTTGACTACCCATTGCTAGATCTTGAATGTGGTATGTATTAGTCATGTGGAAGATTGTTTGTAGCAACTAACGGTACTTAATCATTAGAAATAACGTAGCTTAAGTTAAATAGTCCATGCTTGCGTGATTATTACTTAAGTTGATATGTTTTCTTAATTGTAATGATGTTGTTTAGATAAACTTAGAGAGCTTATTTTAGGTTTCCCGATAGTTAGGGTTAATTAACGAGTGCTTTGTAATTAACTAAAATTTAAGGAAAAACTGGAATTAATAGAGCTTATTATTAATTCACGATCAATAGTCTAAAAGAAGGAGTAAAGACGATGACTCAACGACATTTGTGAAATTGTGCTTAGGCTAAGATTAAACCAATGAATCGGTGTTCAAATTATTCATCAACTTTATCGTTTTGCTACAGTTTAATTTGATTTATTTTTATAAATTCAATTTTATTTTTCTTTTAGTTTGTTTCAAATTGAAAATCTCCCTATTTTCTTAAACAGATAATTTAAGAAAGTATTTGATATTAATCCTTGTGGGATCGACCTAGACTTATCGTTATCCATAGTTTTGTCTAGTTTTTTGGGTAGCGTTATGACGTGCAACCAATTTTGGCATCGCTAACAGGGATTATTATTCTTTTCTTTTCTGAATTTATTTGTTTTATTTTGTTTTGTTATCTTTATTTTGACTTTTGACTTTTGATTAATTTCTTTTCTTGTTTGATTAGTTTCAATGCATGACACGATCTTCTCAAACTGGTGAATTAAAATTTGATCCTTAACTTGAAAGAACATTATGCAGAGCGAGAAGACAAGTTATAAAAAGTTTTGAGGATCCATCATCATCTGATAGGAAACTTAATTCATCACCAGGAATTCAAATAGTTTTAGATGTACTTTCTAATTCTTCTAGTGATCCATTTCTGAAATTGATTCTAACATGGCAAGTTAAAACAATGATCGCACTCTTAAGCAGTTAGCTGCTCCTAATTTTAACCATCAATCCTTGTGTATTGATTTTCCTGCTATTGATGTTGTTTTAGAGCTTAAATCTGGTCTAATTCACCTTTTGCCTACTTTTCGTGGTAAGTCAAGTGAAGATCCTCACAAGCATCTCAAGGAGTTCCACGTGGTCTATTCTAGCATGAAGCCAGCTGGAGTATAAGAAGAGTATATTAAGTTGAGAGCATTCCTATTCTTGTTAAGGGACACTGCCAAGGATTGACTTTGTTACTTACCGTCGGGATCGATTACTACTTGGAATAAGATGGAAAGACTTTTTTTAGAGAAATACTTTCTTGCTTCTTAAGCTACAAACATTTGGAAGGAAATCTGTGCAATTTGACGCCTTCATGGGGAGACATTATATAAATCTGGGACCATTTCAAGAGGTTACGTGCTAGCTGCCTGTATCATCAAATCAATGAGCAGCTCTTGATCCAGTATTTCTATGAGGGGCTTCTGCCATAAGAACGAAGTATGATAGATGCAACAACCGGAGGAGCACTAGTAGACAAGACACCCATTGAAGCCAGGAATCTGATATCCAACATGGTCTCTAACTCTCAACAATTTAGTATTCGAGAGGAACCCAGACCATTGAAGGTTAGTGAAGCTAGTACTGCTACATTGGAGCAACAGATAGCTGGGTTGACATCCTTAGTGAGGCAAATTACTGCAAATAATGCTTAATAAGTCAAAATATGTGGAATTTGTACAATGGGACATCCCACTGATATGTGTCCAACTTTGCAAGAGACGTCCATAGAATAAGTGAATGCTTTTAGGAGCTTCCTAGGCCAACCACAAAGGAATCCTAGCTACCCTTATGCACAGAACTTAAGATGGAAGAATCCTCCATTCAACACCTATAAATAGCAAGGACAACAACAAGGGTCCTATCAACAACCTTATCAAAGACAAGATCAACCATCAAGCTTTGGACCTTCTGATAGGTGTGCATTAGTATATATTTTTCTATGTAATTGGCATGTGTTTTCTTGCATGCTTGTTGACTATTGTTGTAGTTTAGGATTCATTTTGTATATTTTTGTTTAGTTTGATTTCCATTGTTGTTCTTTTATGGTTGATGTTAATTTAGGGTAAGAATTGACTGTTTTGTGTAGGAAGAAAGATGGAGTCACTTAGAGATTGAGCTAGAAATCAAGAGGAAAAGAAAAGAAGAAATGTTCTGTGGCTAATTCCCACAATCATGGGAATCGTGCCAATTCCCACGATCGTGCGAATCATAATCCGAGACAATATGCGGGGCTTTATTAAACTTAGAATTTTTGGACTATTTACGAATCATTAAGCCTTCATCTTAAGAGGGGACGAAACCTTTCTTTAGAAAGACCATCTTTGGAGTGAAGAACATATGTTTGGAGCCTTAGGGAAGGATTGAAATCAAGGATCATCATCAAGATTGGGGCAAAATAGTACATCAACACTAAAATTTCCAGATTTTGACAAAGAAGAGAAAGATCTTGTTATTCAATTTTCTGTCAATTTTACTTCTTATATTCTTTGTAAAATGGTTTATTTGAATGTTGATGATGTTATGGAGATCATGTTAGGCTGATTTCGTTTTAGGGATTGCTTTTGAACTATTTTGTCAAAACACCTATTTTGTTGAATTGAATGAAGTTGTCTTTGATAATTGTTCATTTAAATTGTTATCTTGCAACAAATCGAGAGAGTGACTAAGATAAATTTGTGTAGGATTGTACAAGGAGAGTTGTTGGCCTATAAACTTACAATTATCACGTTTATTGAATAGTTAGAAGAGAGATCTTGGCTAGTCAGTTGTAACCATAAGATAGTTTAATAACTAGTTGAATAGGTTGAGTCATTGGGTAGGTTGAGAGATCATCTAATTGATTCCCTTAAATTTGATTAGGGACAATTAATTACACCTTGAGATATGGTAGTTATTACATTCGGAAATCTAGGGTGAGACACAATTCAATCAATAAAATATGAGGGAGACAAAATAGGGAAAAAAGTAATCTCTAGCCTTTAAATTCTTGAATTTTGATTTTTTTTCATGTTGATATTTTCTATTGTTTTGAGTTAGTTTTTAATTTTAATTTAATTTTCCAAATTACTTACTTTTAAAATTTTCATTTCTTAAACAAATTTTTATCTAAATTAAGTTGTGTCTGGGCATCAATCTCTGTGGATCGATATTCGCTCTTTTAAGCAACAACTCACGACTTGTTCACTTGCAATTTTTTAGCATAAAACAAGTAAATATGTTTTATCATTAACAAGTTTTTAGCGTCGTTGCCGAGGATTTATTGTTTAACATCTTGTTTAATTTAGATTACTTTGATTTAAGAGTTTTTGATACTTTTCCTTGTGTATTTGTAGGTGCATGAATACAAGAAACACTTAAAGATCGACAGAATTTGGTAACACATCAAGATGTCTTAGAATGAGGAATGAGACCTTTGAAGAGATAGATGCTAAGAAAAAATAAAAAGAACAATGATGGACGACAATTATTATAGGGAGCAAGGAACTTTTGCAAATTAAATTGAGGCACAGTATGATTGGGGAAGTACCGACTCTTATTACAACAAACACTGATTTTGAAGAAGTTATGAAAGTCTTTGTTTAGGAAGTGAAAGAAGCAGAGAATATGAAGGTGATTAAGGAAGAAAGAGAGCAACTCACCTTCATACAGCATAAATTGTTTGATTCGATGGATGATTTAGGGAGTTTCGTTATTCCCTATTTTACTGACAGTTTGTTAATGAAAAGGACATTGATGAGATTAATTGGTTTTCTCAACTTGATCAATATTTTCCTCCTGTTCATTTTGTAATTTGTAGTTTACTTACAGGCTACAAAATTGGTGTTGAATGAAAAAGGTGGAATCAAGCCATTTATAATTGATCCTGGATGAGTTTCCAAGGATAGAGAGTCGAGCTACAGACATTAAAAGGAGTGCTGCATGAGAAGCTACATGGAATTTCATTTTCTTTTATTTTTTTGGCTAACTTGTTTTTTAATTTATTTGATTGTGATTAGGTTTGATTTGAGTTTGATTGACGTTTATGTGGAGTTGTTTGAATTTAAACTTGTTTTTCTTTTCAAATTTCTTATTGATGATATTATTTTGATGTGTTTATAGGTAGTGGGATCATGGAGAACTAATATTAATCTTGGGAGAAGGTTTGGAATTGTGAGAATCACTAATTACTACGATCGTGGGAAATTTAGTGATTCCCACAATCGTGGGTTTTCTCTCCAGAAAGTATTTTGGAGAGTAATAAATTCCCATGATAGTGTGAATTATGGGAATTCCCACCATTCGGGAGGGAAATTTAAACTTCCCTCCCATTTTCCTCTTTTACCCACTCTCAAAATTTTCACTTCTTCTCTCTCTAACCCACGAAAATCATCCTCCCACCCTCTAAACTCTTCATTTTTCCTTAAGATTCTTGGTATTGAATTCATTTCTTTTCATTAATCTTACAATCCTTCACTCTTTTCATGCATTAATTATTCAAAGACATAAGGATTTGGGGTAAGATTTTGCTCTCTCTCTCTAAAAGTCAAATTTCACTCTTTTTCTCTCATTTTTGTAGATTTTCCTCTTACAATGGCACTTAAGAAGATGATGGCTCAGAAATCGACTGACGAAATCCACCGTCAAGTTTCTAGTAAAGGAAAGAGTGATTTAGTGGCGACTTACCGTTCTCCCTTCCTAATTTACTCAGAAGAAGAAGGTATATGCTTCCGTGACTTTAGGGATAGATCATTAATTACTCCTAGGTATTTTGATTTCGAAGTATTAGAAAACATAGGATTGAGACCGAAGATTGAGCAACTAGCTGCAAATATAGATTAGACTAAGTTCATTCGGTGTGACATGCTTATTCATTCCATAATGACCATTGAGTTTTTTACTACTATCCGATATACCCTTAAATTGGACGTTTTTTGGTTTAGATTGTTATACTGTTTACAAATTAGATTATAATGTCATGCATCATATTTTCGATTTGGAAAATACAAAAATTTTAGATGATCACATTGATTTTGATGTGGATTCCTATTGGAAAACTCTAACGAGGGAAGACAATTTTAACTAACACAATGCACCGAATTTAATCCGTAGTGCCCAACATTTGCTCCTGCATAAATTTATGTGTTTAACTTTTTTCAATAAAACAAAAAGTAGCAAATGTTCGACTAAAGAACTTTTCTTTTTATGGTGCATGGATCAGAAAGTTAAAATCAACATGCCTTTTAGAATTTTTCGATCCTTAGTAAGTGTTGTCAATAAAATAGTTCATATTTTGGAATGGGGCATATTGTTACTGCCTTAGCTCGTTTTTACATCCTTAATGTGGATGAGGTGCGTACAACGCCGCATGATATTTTTTACATATCGTATTTGAGGCGATCTGAGATTGTGGAAGTCCAGTCTATGGCACTCCGCAATCCTCATACACGTGTTGCAGTAAGCAACAGGAGGGGTCGAGACACAGACACAAATCGACCTTCCACATCCTAAGCAACTCTAGTGCCCAAGGAGGAAGCAGTAGAAGAACAATGTAGCGCACCAACTACAGTCGATCAATATTAACATATTCTAGACTAGATGGCAGCCAATCAACAACAGATGACATCCTAACTCAACGAGCTTGGAACCTAAATGCGGCAAGTCTATAAGGAGCATCGCAACTTGAAGAGGAGGTTCCTCAACTTCTATTGGAGGAACAATTTTAAAGCTCCTTCACTAACACCATCGCCACCATCATCTGAATAAGCTTTTCTTACCCTTTTCTTTTTAATTTTGTTGTTTCTCTTATTTGTTTTCATTTCATTTCATGTTTGTTTGGCTTCATGTTATTTCTTTTGTTTGGTTTAAGTTCATCTTTTGTTTGTTGTCATTTCATTTGTTTGTTTCAATTTCTTTTATTTGGTTTGAGGTCATTTTCTCATATTTGGTGGTTGACTTGTCACATTAAGGATAATGTGATCTTTAAGTGTGGGGAGCTGACATTGACTTTCGTAATTGCATTGTTTGCATTTTGTTAGATAGGATGCATTTTTAGGCACAATGTGTACTTTGTGTCAGTAATGGAATCGTACTTGAATCACTTTGATAAATATTGCCATGAAATTTTGTGATGCTAGTTGGAATCAGATTGAATGTATGTTTGAACTTAGATTAGGCTATTTGAGTAGAAAGTGAACCATATAGAGTGATGAAAAGTAGTTAGGTACATAAGCTTACTCATAAATTGACATTTGGAACAATAAGGTAGTGTAAAGATAAATAATGAGTTTTCATTTAAGCTAAAGTAAGAATTGATCCATATGACTCCTTAGATAGTCATTCTATTTCTTTTTTAAGTGTTACTTCCTTAGGTTACTAACTTCAAAACTTGCTTTGAATCGGTTTGAGTATATTGGATGTATGCTTGATAGAGATGATTTAGGCTCTTTTTTCTTGTTTTAATCCTTGGCTTAAATGACCTACCTTTTGTATTATCCCTTACTACTCCCATTGAGCCTTAACCTTTTGTTTCTTTAAAACACCTAAAATTTTAAAACTTTAAACCTTATTAACCTACCAATTCACAAGCTTATTAAAGTATTAAGTAATACATTAGTTAGGATCATTATGAAATTTTTGTTATCGAGATGAGTTGAGTATACTTCTGCTTATAAGTTACATTGTATATAATGCTATTTCGAATCATAGTCCTTCCATGAATGAAGAAAAAGAATGAAAAAATGAAAAAAATGTTGAAAAGAAAAAAAAGAAGAACAAGTGAGTAGCATCAATAAGTGCAGAATATAGTTATAATTGCATATCTCAAAGTTTTGTCTTATTATCCCTTTACTTCCAATTTTTACTTTACTAATACTTGTCCTTAACCCTTTTTCCCTCTTTACCCACCTTAACCCTTACCATATTATAGCCCTAAACAAGTCCTTTTGATCTATTTATGCATGCAATCATTATAAAGGAGAATTAGTGTATTAGTAAGCCTATGGTAGTGTAGTTTTTTATAGGAAGTTTGAGCGTAACACTAACCGTTAAACACGTGGGAGAAATGAGTGAAAATTGTGAGGAATATTCGTTTTGCATCTTTACTTATCTTTGAGTGATGGTGTCAATTGGTGAGTTTGCTTATGTACACCAATGAAAATGTAGTCATGATATGTATATTAACCTAATATTTAAGTTGGCTTGAATTTGAGGGATTTATGCTTTGATCTTTATGAAAATGAAGTGATATAATTGAGTGGTTGTAATTATTTTGCTTGAGGACAAGAAAAGATTCAAGTATGGGGATGTTAGTAGGTTTGCATTAATCTATGTTTTTCTATGTAATTGCATGTGTTTTCTTGCATACTTGTTGATTATTATTCTAGTTTAGGATTCATTTTGTATATTTTTGTTTAGTTTGATTTCCATTGTTGTTCTTTTATGGTTGATGTTAATTTAGGGAAAGAATTGACTGTTTTTATGTAGGAAGGAAGATGGAACAACTTGGAGATTGAGCTAGAAATCTAGAGAAAAAGAAAAGAGGAAGTGTTATGTGGATTCCTATGATCGTGGGAATCATAATCCGAGACAATATGTGAGGCTTCATTAAACTTAGGATTTTTGGACTATTTAAGGATCATCAAGTCTCCATCTTAAGAGGAAATGAAACCCTTCTATAGAAAGACCATCTTTGGAGTGAAGAACATATGTTTGGAGCCTTGGGGAAGGATTGAAATCAAGGATCATCATTAAGATTGGGGCAAAAATAACACATCAACACCAAAATTTCTAGATTTTGGTAAAGAAGAGAAGGAGTCTTGTTACTCAATTTTTTATCAATTTTACTTCTTCTATTCTTTGTAAAAATTTTTATTTGAATGTTGATGATGTTATGGAGACCATGTTAGGATAATTTAGTTTTAGGGAATGCTTTTGAACTATTTTTTCAAAATTCCTATTTTGTTGAATTGAATTAAGTTGTCTTTGATAATTGTTGATTTAAATTTTTATCTTGCAACAAATCGAGAGAGTGAGTAAGATAAATTTGTGTAGGATTGTACAACGAGAGTCAGCAACCTATAGACTTACAATTATCATGTTAATTGAATAGTTAGAAGAGAGATATCGGCTAGTCAATTGATCACCCATAAGATAGTTTAATAACTAGTTGAATAGGTTGAGTCATTGGGTAGGTTGAGAGATTATCCAATTGATTCCCTTAAATTCAATTAGAGACAATTAATTACACCTTGATAGAGGGTAATTATTACATTTGGAAATCTAGGGTGAGACACAATTTAATCAATAAAATAGGAGGGAGACAAAATAAGGAAAAAAGTAATCTCTGGCCTTTAAATTCTTGAATTACAATTTTTTTTGCACTTTTGGTATTGTCTATTGTTTTGAGTTAGTCTTTTAATTTTACTTTAATTTTCCAGATTATTTACTTTTAAGAATTTTGTTTCTTAAACAAAGTTTTATCTAAATTAAGTGGTGTCTGGGCATCAATCCCTGTGGGATTGATATCTTCTCTTTTAAGCTATAAGTCACGACCCGTTCACTCGCAGTTTTTAAGCGTAAAATAAGTAAACAGGTTTTACCATCAACACCTTCATTGGAAGAAATGAAGAAAACTTTGAATCATAATAGTATAAAGTTAAAACTAAAAATGCATGCTAGCATTCCAAATATGGAAAATTAATTGAGTCGTATAGCTACTATGGTGAGCCGATTGGAGAATCAAAATGTGGGTAAGCTTCCTATTCAAACAATTGTGAACCCAAAAGAGAATGTAAGTGCTATCACCTTGAAGAGTGGTAAAGAAATGGAGGCACCACACAAGACTCCTGTTATTGGCATTGATGTAGAATCCAAAAAGGAACTTGAATTGCCTCAAAAAGAAGCTGAAAAGGGAACTAAGGTAAATTCTCAATCTCTTGTGATTAAAATTTTTACTAAAACTTTGCCTCCTTTTCCTAATAGGTTTGCTAAATCAAAGAAAGAGGAGCAAGATAAGGAGATTTTGGAGATGCTTAAAAAGGTGGTAAATATACCTCTAATTGATGCCATTAAGCAAGTTCCTCAATACGTCAAAATTTCTTAAGCAGTTATGCACTTCTAAAAGGAAATTAAGGGGAGATAATAAAGTAAGTGTGGAAGTGTGGGGGAGAATGTGTCTGCAATCATTCAGAGAAAGCTTTTCCTAAAGTGTAAGGATCCTAGTACGTTACGATGCCTTGCAAAATTGATGATACTAGTTTGAAAGGACAATGCTAGATCTTGGAGCCTCAATTAATGTTATGCCATATTCTATTTATACTTCGTTGAATTTGGGATCGTTGAAGGGAACTCAGGTTATAATTCAATTGGTTAATAGATCAAATGCTTATCCAAAAGGGGTTATAGAGGATGTTTTAGTACAGGTCAATCAATTGGTTTTCCCAACTGACTTTTATGTCTTGAAGATAGAGGGAGAACCTTCTGCTAACTCTACACCTATCCTTTTGGGTCGCCCATTTTTGAAAACATCAAAGACAAGATTGATGTAGATACAGGGACATTGACTATGGAATTTGACAGTGAAATTGTTCATTTTAATATTTTTGAGGCTATGAGGTACTTTAGGGATGTCCATTATGTGTTATCTATTGATGTCATTGATTCTTTGTCTCAAGAAATTTTTTATATAGATGGTAGGATAAGTTAGAAGTCATACTTTCCATGAGTTTAACGGAAAGCATTTTGCAAAATTCTAACTTGCTAATTATAGATAAAATAGAGGAAATTGTGCTAGCACTACAATCACGACAAACAATCCCAAAGAGGTATATATTTCAAAATATTGAATTGCCAATTTCTAATACAAAATCTTTACCTTCTACGGTGTAGAAACCTGATACTGAATTGAAGCAATTACTAGAGCCCTTAAAATATTTGTTCTTGAGAGAAGGAGAAACACTTCCGGTAATCATAGCAAAGAACTTAACTAAGCTTCAAGAAGAAAAACTCATTTGAGTGCTTAAAGACCACATCACAGCTATAGGGTGGACTATAACTGACATTAAGGGTATTAGCCCTTCAACATGTATGCACCAAATCTTGTTGGAAGAAAGATCCAAACCATCAACAAAGAAGATTGAATCCTCCAATGATGGAAGTGCTAAAGACAGAGATCTTAAACTTGCTTGATGTTGGTATAATCTATCCAATTTTGGATAGCAAATGGGTGAGTCCGGTCTAAATAGTACCGAAGAAAACTAGGATTACTATGGTGAAGAATGAGAATAATAAGTTTGTGCCTACAAGAATTCTGATGCATGCACGGACGGAGATTAATCTTGATATAATATGGTGATAGGATTGAATTTTCTTATATTTTCTTATGTATTTACATTGATTTCAATCCTATTTTTAAGATAAAATGTTTAATTTGTGTTGACTGTTAGGTTGGATATAGTGATATATTTTTTAGACCAAAGAGATAGATTTTTTAAAACAAATTGAAAAGCAATTGTTTAACAAAAACAAAAAGGCTATGCTACGTAAAACGCAGCAGTGCATGTATTAAACGCATATGCTAACGCTGCGCAACTCTACGTTCTACGTTTGCATTTTGCGTTTTAAAAACGTTGCTAACGCTGCTGCGTTTGAAAAACATTGCAGGGTTTTAAATGGGCATAATAACTTTATTTGTTTTGGAGGGCAGACTACAATGGCGGCAGGAACGAAGCACTAACGTGGGAGCGATTAATTTTAATTGTTCTGGCAGGGACAGTGGCGGCACGTAGAGAAATACGAAGAACAAAAAGCTACAGGTCGGGCAGACGCAAAACAGAGGAGCAAGGCTGGCGCAGAAGCTACGCAGAAGGAAAAATATGGAAGAGGTGGTACACACTTATAGCATAAAATTAAATATGGAAGGCTAGGTTCCCGATACCGGTTCAACAAAAATATCGATGCCAAGTCACGGTTAAGCTATTTCTGTCATTTTAAAGTTGTAATTTTTTTTCGAATTGTTATGTTGTTGGTATTGATTTGAATGGTTTTAGGATAAATGATCTTAATATGTTATTTTGATTGTTTATTTTGAACCTATTGTTATAATATCGATTGTAATTCGTAATCGTTACTTTTGATGTTTGTAAGTAGCATCTAACGATCGTTAATCGTTAGGAACAACATTACTTAGGTTGGATAACCCGAACGTGTGATGTTACTGCCTATATTGATCGTTTTCTAGTTCGAAATGCGACTACCAAATTTAATCTAGAAATCGTATCCAAGGTTATTCGGTAGTTAGGTTTAATTAATGATCGTATCTTGATTAAATTCAACCTAAGAGAAAACCAAGATTTGTAGAGCGTTCTATTAGTCTCAGATCAATAGTTCGAAAAGAATTGTAAAGACTTTAGAATGAAGGAATATGCTTGATTGTGATTAGGCCGAGATTGACCCTAGAACTGGACTTTACTTATACTCAACACTTTTCTCATTTTCGATTAATTGTTTTAATTTATTTTCGGCATTTTACCTTTACTTTAATTTTCTAAATTGTTTGAAACCCAAAAACCCCCCATTTTCTTTCCTTGCATCAATTAATTTCATTACGAAAATTAACCGAACATTCCTTGTGAATTCAATCCCAACTTACAGTAACTACAAATTTTAGTGTGCAGAGTCAGGTAAATTTTGCAGTGCACTCGACATGCGCTATCAAATTTTGGCGTCGTTGCCAGGGAGTGTGGTAGTTTAATTTTTGAATTTGATTTTAGTTGGTGTTTTGTGAATATATTTGTTTTTAATCATTCTTTTTGTTACTTGTTAATTTTTAATTGTCCATTAGTCTTGGTGCATGGTAGTGACCAGGTCTCCTCGTAGAGAAATTGAGCAACTTGATCAGGAGATTAAGAGAACATTGTGAAGATTACGTAGGAAAGCAAGGTTGACTTTGGTTAACGAATTAGAAGTAGAATCTAAAGACATAATGGCAAATCTGAGAACTTTAAAGGAGTTGGCTGCACCCGATTTAACTCATAGACTATTATGCATAACATTTCCGAATTTAGCTGAACATGTTACCTTTAAGTTAAAATCTGGATTAATTCATTTATTGCCTAACTTTCATGGCCTTGCAGGTGAGGATGCACATAAGCATCTTAAGGAATTCGATGTGGTGTGTTTGAGCATGAAGCCTCATGGGGTGATGGACGAGCAGATCATGTTGAGGGCTTTCTCGTTCTCGCTCAAAGATGCAGCAAAAGATTGGCTATTTGATTTACCTACAGGAAGTGTGAGAACATGGTTGGAGATGAAGAGATTGTTTTTGGAAAAATATTTTTTGGCCTCAAAGACAGCAAGTATTGGAAAGGAGATATGCGGTATTAAGCAACACAATGGGGAGTCTTTTTACGAATACTAGGAGCGATTTAAGAAGTTATGTGCCAGTTGCCCACATTACAACATACCAGATCAATTTCTCATCTAATATTTTTATGAAGGATTACTGCCAATGGAGAGGCGTTTGGTTGATGCGGGAAGTGGTGGGGCACTTTGCGAGAAAACTCCCATTGAAGCTAGGTTATTACTTGAGCGGATGGCTTCTAACACCCAACAATTCATCACTCGTAATGATGTTCGACGAGTAAATGAGGTAATCACTTCATCCATTGAACATCGTTTAAATGAACTAACATCTTTTGTGAGACAGATTGCAGTTGGATAGGCACAAGTGAAAGCGTGTGGGATATGTTCAAACACAAGTCATCCAACTAACGAGTGCCTAGCTTTGCAAGAAGGGAGTATGGAGCACGTGAATGCTGCAGGAGGTAACTTCCCAAACCAATACAACCCATACTCGCAGACATATAACCCAGGTTGGAGGGATCACCCCAACTTGAGTTATGGAGGGAATCGACAACAAAATCACTTCCAGAATCGGCCGCAAGGGCCACCAGGATTTCAACCAAGGCAACAAGGAGCACAAGGAGCTTCTTCTTTAAGTTCAGGTGCATCTTTAAAAGAACTTGTTAACAAACTTGTTGCTAGTAATTTGCAATTTCAACAGGATATGAAAACAAGCCAACAGAACATGGAATATCAAATGAGTCAAATGGCAATAAGGATCAATTGCCTAGAATCACAAGGTGGAGGAAAATTGCCATCACAACCTGAGGTGAACCCGAAGAATGTCAGTGCCATAACCCTGAGGGGCGGAAAGGGGATTGAAGGTCCCAAAAGAACCCCAACAAGGATTGCTACCGAGGAAGAGATTGAGAAGGAATTGGAAAAGGAAGAAAATTCGTCATCAAGTACAAAGGTAAATGTCGAAAGTCCCAATATTATTAAAACTAACCCTCCA
>JANQBM010549419.1:0-16722 GCA_025594535.1 Erythroxylum domingense | reverse complement strand
TGATTATGTGAAAATGTGCAACATCTGTGATATGTTTTATGTATGGATAATTTTATTGTGTGGAAAAATTGTGCTATATGCTCAATGTGTTGCATGAATTAAGTAGACCATCGACGATGGTTCCTCATTGAGTTCGCAAACTCACCTAACATTGCAACATATTTTTCAGGACCGAGAGATTAGATTCCTAGCATTCAGAGGGACTTCTCTAACTGTGTAGATCAGATTGGCGAGAGAGGTTGTGGCACACGGGTCGATCAGCTGGGATTTCTGGATTTTTGGGATGACCTAGTTAGGATCGATGCACTTTTTCCTCTTTCATACAGTATGTTGTACTAGGCTTTTGATATTTTTGTACAGACATGACAGTATGACTGATGTACAGACTTTTGTTTTGATCAATGAAATGAGGAAGAGTTTGGTTTTAAAAAAATTGTGTTTTTCAATTACTGCTTTAATTATTCAAATTGATATGATGACATGTGGAGTAATTTATAGTAATCGCATGTAGTGCTCCCTTATCATAGGATATGGACCGAAATGACCCACGGACGTCCCGGTGCTTACCCTAGGGTAAGGGGGTGTTACATTTGAGGTGGATGTGAGGCTTATCTGGCCTACATAGGTGATACTCGAAATGAACTAATCATTCAGGATATTCCTAATGTTAAGGATTTCTTAGATGTGTTTACTGCTGAATTATCAGGTTTACCCCCAGAAAGGGCGACGGAATTTACCATTGATCTTGTTCTAGGTACCGCTCCTATATTAATTCCTCCATATAGGATGGCACTTGTGGAACTGAAGGAACTGAAGACCCAATTACAAGATTTGTTAGATAAGGGTTTTATTAAACCCAGTATGTCACCTCGGGGAGCTCTAGTATTATTTGTAAAAAAGAAGGATAGTACTATGAGGTTGTGTATTAATTATCAGCAGTTGAATCGGGTAATAGTTAAGAATAAATGCCCATTGTCGAGGATTCATGAATTGTTTGATTAGTTATATGGAGCTCAGGTGTTCACAAAATTAGATTTGAGATTGGGATATTATCAGTTGAAAATAGTTGAGGTTGATATACCAAAGAGTGCATTTAGAATAAGATATGGGCACTTCGAGTTTTTGGTGATGTCGTTTGGATTGACTAATACCGCAGTAGCTTTTATGGCCTTGATGAATAAGGTATTTTATCCTTATTTAGATCGCTTTTTCATCATGTTTATTGATGATATTTTGGTGTATTCGAAGTGTAGAGAGGAACATGTAGAACATCTGAGATTGGTTTTACAGATAATGAGGGAGAAACAGTTGTATGTCAAGTTTAGTAACTGTGAATTTTGGCTTGATCAAGTAGTATTCTTGGGTTATATTGTGTCTAGACAAGGCCGTTATATTGTGTCTAGACAAGGCATACAGGTAGACTCGAAGAAAATAGAAGCAGTGATGAAGTGGGAAGCTCCAAGAAATGTGACTGAGATTCAGAGTTTTATTAGATTAGATTGTTATTACAGAAGGTTTGTCAAGGGGTTTTCACTAATCTCAGCCCCTTTGACAAAGCTTCTGAGAAATAATGTGCCTTTCATATGGATTGATGATTGTTAGAGAAGTTTTAAGGAGCTAAAGCATCGATTAACTACAGTACCGGTGTTAGATATTCCATCTAGATCTGGAGGATATATTGTGTACAGTGATGCTTCATACTAGGGTTTAGGATGTGTACTGATGCAATATAGTAGGGTAACAAAATATGCATCGAGACAGTTGAGGTCCACGAGTTTAATTATCCAGTACATAATTTAGAGCTTGCTACAGTAGTATTTGCTTTGAATATTTGGAGACACTATTTGTATAGAGAAACTTTTCAACTATTCACTGATCATAAGAGTTCGAAATATTTGCTGAGCCAAAAAGAATTGAATATGATATAGAGGATATGGATAGAATTGTTGAAAGATTATGATTGTACAGTTGAATACCATCTTGGTAAAGCTAATATGGTAGTTGATGCATTAAGTAGAAAGTCCAATAGTAGTGTGGCTTAAGTACAATTTTCGAGGTTGCCTAACCTAGTTCAGTTAAGAGCATTGAATGTTGAGTAGAATTTGGGGCAAAATAAAGCGTTGATAGCTACATTGAAACTAAAACCTGTGTTATATGACAAAATTAGAAAAGCTCCAGATAAATATCCTGAGTTAGTGAAGTTAATTGAGAAGTTGAAAGTGAATCCGGATTTTGAGTTTAAGATGAGAGATGATACTCTGTGGTCGAAATAGAGATTGTGTGTACTCCATATTGATAATCTGAGAAAGGAAATTTTAGAAGAGGCACATGTAGCAGAGTTAGTGTTTGACTTGCTAACAGATCAAAGCAGAGCATCAAGCTCCAGTTGGTAAGCTACAGTCATTGCCTATTCCGAAGTGGAAATGGGAGATAATCGCGATGGATTTTATAATGGGTTTGTTGAGGACTCCGAGGCAAGATGATGGCATTTGGGTCATTGCTGATAGATTGACCAAGTTAGCTCATTTCTTGCCAGTGAGAGAGAATAACTCACTTGATCAGTTAGCTCGGAGATATGTGAATAAAATAGTTAGATTACATAGAGTTCTAGTGTCCATTATATCAAAAAGGGGTCCTAGATTTTCCTTGAGATTTTGGGGTAGCTTACAGACAGTTTTAGGTACAAAACTAAATTTCAGTACTGCATTTCATCCTCAGACACACAGACAAAGTGAGAGAATGATTAATACTATTGAGGATATACTTAGAGCATGATTATTGGAGTTTTAAGGAGCATAGGATTAGTATATAGCTCTAATTGAATTTGCTTATAACAATTAGTATCACAGTGGTATAGGTATGGATCTATATGAGGGGTTGTAAGGCAGGAAGTGTCGTTTGCCATTATATTAGGATGAAGAGGGTCTAAGAATTGTCAAAGGCATAGAATTGATTTAGGATACCATTGGCAAGGTGAAATTGATCCGTAGTAGAATTAAAGTACACAAAATAGACAGAAAAGTTATATGGATCAACACAGGAGAGATATGGAGTATTAGGTAGGAGATAGAGAATTTATGAGAGTATCACCTTGGCAGGTGTGATATGGTTCAGTACGAAGGGTAAGTTAATCTCGAGGTACATTGGTCTATATAAGATAATAGAGCTAAAATGACTCAGATACATAACATATTCATATGAGTATGCTCAGGAGATATCAATCTGATCTGACGAATGGGTTACCAGCTCAGGAAGTTAAAATTGTAAGTAATCTGAGTTATGTTTAGGAATTGGTAAAGATAATTGGCTATTAGATTAAACTATTGAGAAACTAAGTGATTCCATTAGTGAAATTCATTTGGAAGAATCATTCAAGAGAAGAGGCTACATAAGAAACCGAAGAGAATATAAGGAGACAATACCCCTACTTAGTTGACAAATCAGGTAAGAATTTTAAGGACGAAATTTCTTAAGGGGGAGAATTGTAATACCCGATTTTTGGAACATGCTTAGGGTTAGAAGCCTAGATCAAGCATTGCATATACATGCATAACATTAGCATTCATATATGAATTGTATTTTGTACACATTACAAAGATAGTATATGCACTCAATTGACTCATTCAGGGGTATCAAAAGATTAAAATGTTAATGATGTGAATTGTGAAACGTTTATGCCTTGAATTTTGGTCTAATTGATTACAAGTAGTGAATTTGTAATTAACTGATATAATTGGAAAATTAAGGAATTAAATGTACATTTGGTATAGGAAAAAGGCCAAGTGGTAAGAAAAATTGATACATGAAAATTAGAATGATTAAGTCTATAATTGAGTGACATTTGGCATTGATCATTGTGTGACAAATAGACTAGTAAGTTGATGACAATTGACAGTTGTGATTACATGACATATGAATTAGTATTATGGGTGACATATGGCAGCATATTTATTTGATAAATGTTATACATGCCTTTAGACATATGGCAATTTAATTTGGTGACACATGCCATTTAGAAAGGTGACACCTAACACCTTAGGTGTAATCTTCAGCAGGATCAACTTTAACTAAGCTCATTCTTGTTCTTCCTTCCTCTCACACACCACCGAAACACTCTTCTCTTTCACCTCCCTGTGGTTGTTTATGTTCATGTCTAATTGTTGTACTAATAATTTGTGCTTCACCCTCACAAAGTTAAGTAAAGAATCAAAATATAGTTGCCTTATTGTCCTAATCAAAATCCATCCAAGTTCTACCTTGAATATATGATGATTCTTCATTTTTGGTGTACTAATTTAGAGTGAATTTTGAGCTGGGATTAGAACTAAACAAGTTAAGTAAAAGATTAGTGTTTATGGCATGTTATAATAGATAATTGATGATGAGGAATTAGGATGAATTGTATACAATGTTAATAATTAAAGTGTGTTGGAATATGTTAGCTGTAGTGTTTTCACTGAACATGCATCTATATTTTAGCCATATCTTGATCTTTAGATATCTAAATGGGATTATTTTTAACTTATATTAAACTAGAGACATATGGTTATAATTTTTACGAGGAATCTAATTTGGTTTATAAATTTGGCTTGAAGTTAAGTATTGGGTACTGTTGCAATTATTTTGAGTATAACTCTTAGAATATTAAACCAAACTCCATGAACTTAATGTCGTTAGAAACTTAAGACAAATAGGAACATTGTTTTAGAAGAATGTATTGCCTAAATACCTCATTTTCTATGTCAAAAGGGCCATGTAAAATTGACCCGAAAATTTGTCTTGAGAAAAATCTGGAAAATTATAGCTATAGGTTGAATTTTTGATTTCAATTTGATATTCCTCTTTTGACCTATTTTACATATCCTGTGGGCATGAATTTGAAGAAACTCAAACAATGAAAATTGTAGATGTAGGTCTTAGCTTGACCCCTATGAAAGTGTCTTGTTAGAAGCTGATTTGATTGTATTGCAGTTGAGAGAGATAGACCTCATCTTAGGCATGGATTAGCTCACTACTTATAGGGTGGTGATGAACTATTATACTAAGGAAGTAGTTTTTGAATCCCCTAATCAACCGAGAGTGGTGTTTCGAGGAGTTATTAATGCAGTGCCAGCTCGATTAATTTCATTCATAAGTGCTTTGAGATTAATTTGAGGTGGATGTGAGGCTTATCTAGCCTACATAGTTGATACTCGAAATGAACTAATCATTTAGGATATTCCTATTGTTAAGGATTTCTTGGATGTGTTTCCTGCTGAATTACCAGGTTTACCCCCAGAAAGGGAGACAAAATTTACCATTGATCTTGTTCTAGGTACCGCTCCTATATTAATTCCTCCATATAGGATGGAACTTTTGAAACTGAAGGAACTGAAGACTCAATTACAGGAGTTGTTAGATAAGCATTTTATTAAGCCAAGTATGTCACCTTAGGGAGCTCCAGTATTATTTGTAAAAAAGAAGGATGATACTCTAAGGTTGTGTATTAATTATCAGCAGTTGAATTAGGTAATAGTTAAGAAAAAATACCCATTGTCGAGGATTGATGATTTGCTTGCTTAGTTACAGGGAGTTCAGGTGTTCACAAAGTTAGATTTGAGATTGGCATATTATCAGCTTAAAATAGTTGAGGCTGATGTACCAAAGAGTGCATTTAAAACAAGATATGGGTGCTTTGAGTTTTTGGTGATGTCGTTCAGATTGACTAATACCGCAGTAGCTTTTATGCCCTTGATGAATAAGGTATTTCATCCTTATTTAGATCGCTTTGTGATCATGTTTATTGACGATATTTTGATCTATTCAAAGTGTAGAGAGGAACATGTAGAACATCTGAGATTGGTTCTACACATAATGAGGGAGAAACAGTTGTATGTAAAATTTAGTAACTATGAATTTTGGCTTGACCAAGTAGTATTCTTGGGTTATATTGTGTCTAGACAAGGCATATAGGTTGACCCGAAGAAAATAGAAGCAGTAATGAAGCAGGAAGCTCTAAGAAATGTGACTGAGATTCAGAGTTTTATTAGATTAAATGGTTATTACAGAAAATTTGTCAAGGGTTTTCACTAATCTCAGCCCCTTTGACAAAGCTTTTGAGAAAGACTGTGCCTTTCAGACGGAATGATGATTGTTAGAGAAGTTTTAAGGAGCTAAAGCATTGGTTAACTACAACACCGTTGTTAGCTATTCCATCTAGATTTGGAGGATATATTATGTACAGTGATGCTTTACAACAGGGTTTAGGATGTGTACTGATGCAATATGGCAGGGTAACAACATATGAATCGAGGCAGTTGAGGTCTCACGAGTTTAATTATCCAGTACATAATTTAGAGCTTACTACAGTAGTATTTACTTTGAAGATTTGGAGACACTATTTGTATAGAGAAACTTTTCAGCTATTAACTAATCATAAGAGTTTGAAATATTTGCTGAGCCAGAAAAATTGAATATGAGATAGAGGAGATGGATAGAATTATTAAAATATTATGATTGTTCAATTGAATACCATCTTGGTAAAGCTAATATGGTAGTTGATGCATTAAGTAGAAAGTCCAATAACAGTGTGGCTCACGTACAGTTATCTAGGTTGCCTAACCTATTTCAGTTAAGAGCACTAAATGTTGAGTAAAATTTGGGGCAAAATGAAGAGTTGATAACTACTTTGAAACTAAAACCTGTGTTATATGAAAAAATTAGAAAAGCTCAAGATAAAGATCCTGAGTTAGTGAAGTTAATTGAGAAGTTGAAAGTGAATCCGGATTCTGAGTTTGAGATGAAAGATGATACTCTGTGGTTGAAGCAGAGATTGTGTGTACCCCATGTTGATAATCTGAGAAAGGAAAATTTAGAGGAGGCACATATAGCAGAGTTAGTGTTTGATTTGCTAACAGATCAAAGCAGAGCATCAAGCTCTAGTTAGTAAGCTACAGTCATTGCCTATTCTGAAGTGGAAATGGGAGAGAATCACAATGAATTTTATAATGGGTTTGCTGAGGACTAAGAGGCAAGATGATGGCATTTGGGTCATTGTCGATAGATTGACCAAGTTAGCTCATTTCTTGCCAGTGAGAGAGAACAACTCACTAGATCAGGTAGCTCAGAGATATGTGAATGAAGTAGTGAGATTACATGGAGTTCTAGTGTCCATTATATCAGAAAGGGATCCTATATTTACCTTAAGATTTTGGGGTAGCTTACAGACAACTTTGGGTTCAAAACTAAATTTTAGTATTGCATTTCATCCTCAGACAGACAGACAGAGTGAGAGAATGATTAAGACTATTGAGGATATACTCAGAGCATGAGTATTGGAGTTTTATGGAGCATAAGGTTAGTATATAGCTCTAATTGAATTTGCTTATAACAATCAATATCACAGTTATATCGGTATGGATCTATATGAGGCGTTGTACGGTAGAAAGTGTCGTTTGCCATTATATTAGGATGAAGAGGGTCTCAGAATTGTCAAAGGCCTATAATTGATTTAGGATACTGTTAAAAAGGTGAAATTAATCCGTAGTTGAATTAAAGTACACAAGATAGACAAAAAAAGCTATGTGGATTATCAGGTAGTAGATAGAGAATTTATGAGAGTATCACCTTGGCAAGGTGTGCTAAGGTTCAGTACGAAGGGTAAGTTAATCTCGAGGTACATTGGTCTATATGAGATAATAGAGAGAGTTGGACCATTGGTCTATAATTTAGCACTACTAGCTGAAATGACTCAGATACACAACATATTTCATGTGAGTATGCTCAGGAGATATCAATCTGATCCGACGCATGTGTTACCAGCTCAGGAAGTTAAAATTGCAAGTAATCTGAGTTATGTTTAGGAATCGGTAAAGATAATTGGCTATTAGAATAAACAGTTGAGAAACTAAGCGATTCCATAGTGAAAGTCGTTTGGAAGAATCATTCGAGAGAAAAGGCTACATAGGAAACCGAAGAGAATATAAGGAGACAATACCCTACTTATTTGACGAATCAGGTAAGAATTTTAGGGACGGAATTTTTTAAGGTGGAGAATTGTAATACCTGATTTTCGGAACATGCTTAGGGTTAGAAGCCTAGATCAGGCATTGCATATACATGGATAACATTAGCATTCATACACGAATTGTATTTTGTACACAATACAAAGATAGTATATATACGCAATTGACTCATTCCGGGGTATCAAAAGATTAAAACGTTAATGATGTGAATTGTGAAACATTTATGCCTTAAATTTTAGTTTAATTGATTACAAGTAGTGAATTTGGAATTAACTGATATAACTGGAAAATTAAGGAATTAAATGTACATTTGGTATAGGAAAAAGGCCAAGTGGTAAGAAAAATTAATACATGAAAATTAGGATGATTAAGTCTATAATTGAGTGACATTTGGCATTGATCATTGTGTGACAAATGGACTAGTAAGTTGATGACAATTGGCAGTTGTGATTACATAACATATGACTTAGTATTATGGGTGACATATGGCAGCATATTTACTTGATAAATGTTGTACATGCCCTTAGACATATGGCAATTTAATTTGGTGACACATGCCATTGTAGTAAGGTGACACCTAACACCTTAGGTGTAAGCTTCAGCAAGAGAAACTCTAATTAAGCTTATTCCTATTCTTCCTTCCTCTCACACACCACCGAAACACTCTTCTCTTTCACCTCCCTGTGTTTGTTTATGTTCATGTATAATTGTTGCAATAATAATCTGTGCTTCACCCTCACAAAGTTAAGTAGAGAATCAGAATATAGTTGCCTTATTATCTTAGCCGAAATCCATCCAAGATCCACCTTGAATGTAGGATGAATTCACATGTTTGGAGTACTAATTTAGAGTGACTTTTGAGCTAGTATTACAATTTTCATGAGGGAATCGAATTTTAATTTTGTTTCTAAAGGATTCAAAATTTGGCTTGAAGTTGAGTACCGGGCGCTATCGTAGTGTGAGAATAGTCTGTATTATTTTAAGTATAACTTGCCGAATACTGAACCAAAATCCATGAACTTGATGTCGTTTGAAACTTTCAGACAAATAGAAACATTTTTTTAGAAGAATGTATTGCCTAAATACCTCATTTTCTATGTCAAAAGGGCCATGTAAAACTTACCCGAAAATTTGTCTTGAGAAAAATTCTGGAAAATTAGAGCTGTAGGTCAAATTTTTTATTTCAATTTCATCTTCCTCTTTCGACCTATTTTACATGTCTTGAGGGCATGAATTTGAAGAAAATCAAATAATGAAAGTTGTAAATCTAGTCTTAGCTTGACCCCTATGAAAGTGGCTTGATTAAATAGTGACTAGAGCTTGAGTTATGCTTGCTTTCCTAATACTGCCTGTGATAGACCCTTGTGCAGGAAACTTATATTATTTCCTAATTTTTGGGGACTTTAGATATCAAATTAGTCAAAGTATAAAACATGAAAAATGATGATTGATGTCTTATTAATGCTTCTATGAAACATTTTGGCTAGAAGATATCTTGATAAGTTTATGTAGTTAATTAGAGTCATAACTTAAAGAAGGGACTGTTTTGATTTGTTGAGTTCAAATGTGAAAATTCTGATTTCTTAAATGAATAAATGAGTTCTTTTAATGAAAATATGATCTTTAGGATATGAATAATGTTTATAAGGTATGGATAAATGCGTATTGAAGAACATAGGCTATTTATGAATGAGAATTGGGTGAATGTATGAGTATATGTTACCAGAAAAATTTTGGTGAATGTATAGATTTATCTTGCTAATATTTCAAATGTAAAGTACCAACTGTGTGTGTATTATAAGAAACTTTTGGATTATGGAAATGTTCAAGGGTAAGAATGCAAGGTATGATGTTGAATGGTTAAGAAATTTGAATAAGGTTACATACTCAGGAAAGTCATTGAGCATGCATTACATATGGCACATACATATGTGCATGATGGAATATGTATTTGATTGATCAACTTTATAATATGAATCCTGTGTGAATTGTACAATTTATAAATGCTTCAGTTGAGCATCATCCCGACATTGTTGGACCGTCCAGGAAATAACTTAAATTGGAGAGTAATGTGAGTCAACCTAGATGATTTCACTAAGATTGATCTTGTTTATGTTTAATTTCCATTTAGTGAACTGATAATGACTTGATTATGAAAATTTCAAAAATTAATCGTTCGAGGAGTTTGATATTTGGGGAATGTATTAGAAGTGTTCTGTTTGCATTTGAGTTCTGACTGATTTCTGTATACTCAACGAAAGTTGAATGTCAAACTGAGGTCCAATGAATCTGGGATTTTGTCTATGCATCATAAGTGAATGTTTTTTCTGGCATATTCAGTTTTTTGATACATTCATAAAATGCATGCTTAGATAAAGGCATTATGATCAGAGTAGCCAGTCTGAAAGAGCTTTAAGCTCATAATTCTGCTCATAAAGCTTTACTCCACGCTTTTTGTATCTAACTGAGCCCAATGGGCCAATATCTGTATCTATATCTGAAAGGCACTCAGTCTTAACAAATAATAACGAATATGGAGTCTCATATGCATGTGTATTTATATATTTATGATTATGACTTATATGATTATGAATCTAATTCTAAAATTGTAATGATAAAATGATATGCCATTGTTGATAATATGATTCATTGGGTTATACTTATTCTGAAAGAATGTATATGAAATGTGTGTCATACATTATGTCTTATTGAGATGGAAAATGTTGTGAAATTGGTTAGTTGTGTGATATTTGTGTATTTTATTAGAGTGAGATCATCAATGATGGTTCACTCATTGAGTTCACAAAACTCATAAAAAATAAATCAGTTAGTTAAAAATTTCGAGAACAAAATGTCTTAAAGAGGGGGAGAATTCTAGTATCTCATCTCTTAGATTGTTTAAATTTTTAAAATATTAGACTATTGAGTCACGTGAGTGGAATCATATATAATGAATTTGGTATATTTATAACGTGATTTTATGATTGTGTTCAAATGCATAATACTAACATACACACATAAATTGTGAGTTAGACAAATTGCACTCAATTGACATGTTCCGGGGTATGAAACTAAGATGAATATGAGAAATGACTAAGCATAATGAATGTACATTTTCAATGTCTTGTACTTTGTTTTACCAATGATAAGAATTAATTGATTATAATTACTAATTTGGAATTAATTATTACAATTCAAAGATTTATGAATTAATATGTACTTTTGGACTTGAAAAATGTTAAGTGGCGAGACACTTGACATATGGTAGTAGATATAAGTGACACATGGCAGTAGAAATAAATGACACATCACAGTAGGATTGAGTTACAAATGGCTTAGATAATTAAGTGACAAATTGCTCAAAGATTGAGAGACAAATGGACTAATTATTAATTGACATTTGGTACCATAAGTAAAAGAAATGTAGCTTGGTTCTTTAATTGACATACACTTGCAATTCATGACACTTATATGTTATACACACATGAAAGACCATCTTTCATTTCTACTTTTTGCTAAATGTTGTTTTCTTCATCTTCATTTACAAAACCCACACTCTACACTCACAACTTGAGTTGTTAACATTCAACACTTTGCCACTCTAAAATCTTGCTATCTTCACCTTGTCAGTGAAAACCCAACCTATTCCTCCTTAAAATAGTGATGATCGTGTAAGCTTGGCGGGGCTAGGTTAACTCATGATTTGAAGATTTTTTGAACTAAACAATTAAGTATAATAATGTTCTTTATGTCTTGTTTTAATAGAAAAATAAATGGTGATTGTTTAGGGATGGATTAATAGTGATAATGGTTTTTGATGAGTGCTGGAACATCGATGAAGAAAGGGATATATTTGTGATCTATTTTTGTGTAAATGATAAATAATAGTTTATTTATTGTTGTATGGATGATCTTGAGTTAGAATTGAGGTGATAATGATGAGGAACTGATGTATAAATGATTAACTATGAAGAAGATGTGTTGGATGTAGTATGTAAGGGTTAAAATTTAGAAAATTTTGAAGGAAAGGGATGAAAATTGTTTCTGATAACACATCATATGATCGTGGGAAGGCCTCCATGATCATCTGAAAGGCATTGGATGTGAACTTTTCTTTTTTGTATGATTGTTGAACTAACTAAAGATAAGTTAATTTACTTTAGTGCATTTAGACTTCATTGAGGCTTAAAATGAATCTAGTTTGATGCTTGATTAATTGGTTAAAGGTTTGATAATTGAGGTTATAACATAAGGAATGGATTGTTTGATAAATGCATCAAAAAATTGGAATTTATGAGTATTATAAGAATGAAGGTGTTCTTAGGAATGAAATTGTGATCTATTATTAGTAAGGTGTATTAGGTATGAATGAATGAAAATTTGGATATTGTGTGATTATATAATGTTATAAAAGGATTGGTGAAAGAATTGATGAATTTAGAATAAGCAAGTGTTCTTGAGGTAACCTAAGTGAAAACTAAACATATGCAAGTTATAATGTTTAAATGATCATGACTTGTGATTTAGGATACATACCCGAGAATAGTCAAATTAAGCAAGCATTGAACATGCCATATGTACATGTGTATGATTGAATACTTATATAATTGATCAATTTAGTAATGTGTACAATATATGTATTGTATGAAGATAGATACACAAGATTGAACTTCAACATCATTGAACATCAACATCTAGATATTACCGGTTCATCAAGGCAATAGCTAATCTGGAGTGTACTGTGAGTCAATCTAGATGTTTTCTCACTATGATTGATTTATTCTGTTTAAATTTTAGCTATTGAACTATTTTTAATGTGATTGTGATAATTCCAGAAATTGATAGTCTGAGGAGTTTGATATTTGAGATTGTACTGGGAGTGTTTCCTAATTGAATGTGAATCTAGAGAAATATGTGTACTTAACTAAGGTTAAATGTTGGAATTAGTTTCGATAAATATGTTAAAATGACTGTGCGTAATAAATGAAAGATATTGATAATACATTTTGTGAAATGATGTATTTCATCATATTGATATGCATGATTAGATAAAGGAGTTGCGATTAAAGTGACCAGTGAAAGAGAGCTTAAAGCCTGAAAAAAAAACTTTCAATTAGTGAATTAATTGAGAACAAGTTAGGTTTTGTTGGTTTGTTAGAAGCCAAAATAAAAATGAGGTAAATGGAGAAGAATTTATGGTTCATAGACAAGGGATGGAAAGTAGTAACCAATCACCATCATCATATAAATGGTAAAGTGATAATAAGGTTCAACCCTCAAAAAGTGAAAGTTGTGAAACAATTTGAAAATGACCAATTGATATACTGTGATGTCCTAATTAAAGGAACTAGAAAAGTGATTACGATAATAGTTTTGTATGCAAAAAATTATAAATTCCAAAGGCATTTTGTATGGAGTAAAATTGAAAAAACTAGTACTACTATTAGCTCTCCATGGACATTGATTAGAGACTATAACTGCATTCTCAAATTAAATGAATCAAGAGAGGGAGAAGTTAGAAACAATTAGATTGCAGAGAACTACAAGAAATGGTGGAGAGTGTTAAGTCAGGAGGATTTTACGATAATTAATTTTGATGACAATCAAATAATAACAATGTTAGAAATAAATGAATTGGTTTGATGAGTGTGTTAAGTGTGCGGAAGAAACAAAAGACAGAAGAAGTAAGATACAAAAGAAGTAGAAGACAGAAGAAGCACAGAATACAGTAGAAGCGCAAAGTACAAAAGAAAGCAAAAACACAGAAGAAGCGAGACACAGAAGAGAATACAGAAGAAACGAGACACAGAAGAAAAACACAGAAGAAAAAAACAGAAGAAACAGAAAATACAGAAGAAAAACACAGAAAAAGTGAGACACAGAAGAAAAACCCAGAAGAAGCGAGATATAGAAGAAAAACACAGAAGAAAAGTATAAAAGAAGCGAGACATAGAAGAGAAGCACAAAAGAAGTAGAAATACAGAAGAAGCGAAACGCAGAAGAAACAAAGTACAGAAGAAACAAAACACAGAAGAAGTAGAAGCACAGAAGAAGTAGAAGATACAGAAGAAAACACAGATGATACAAAGCAGAAGATACGCTAGTACGTCGAGCAGTTAGTTAGTTAGAGTTAGTTATAGAACTCAACTGAATAACAGTTATCAAGAATCAATAAGCTGTTATCAAGACTCAAGAAGCGGTTATCAAGATTAAAGAAGCAGTTGGAGACTTATACTATAAATAATAGTCGTAGTCGAAGAGTGAACAACTTTGAACTTTGAACTATACAACTTTTCAATTTTTTAGAAACCTTTGATCCTACAACTTTTGAGCATTCAAGTGTATACTTAGAAAAAATTCTGTAGTGCGATACTGAAGAGCTAAACTATTATAACAATAACTCACGATATCTTTCTAGTGAGAGAAAGAAAAGGCTAAGAACCTAGAGAGGCTAAGATAGATGAAAGAATACTTGGTGTAAGAGACCTGAAGAGGCTCGAGAAGAAAAGAATACTTGTAATTTGTTGAAGTATAGTGAATACTCAGATAAATTCTAAGGACTGGACATAGCCCACGGTTTGGGATGAACCAGTATAAAATCTCAGTGTCTATCCTCTGTCCCTCAAATTATTTTATTTTGTTCTTAAACAAGTATATAGAAGTTATTTGCGATTTAACTCATAACAATTTTGTGATAGTCTTTTAACAAATTAGAGAAGTTCTTATCAGAAATATTAAAGATTTTGTATTCGTGAAAAGGATACACAATTCAACCCCCCTTCTTGTGCATATCATATCTTATACATAATTTCTATATTAATTTGTTATTTACTTCACTTAGTATCAGAGCTCAGTTTCCATGAAACACCTTTACGAAGTGAGGACAAAGATCCATGGCTGAATCAAATGTTTTCATAGCTGAAGGTGCCTCCATCACAAGACCTCCTGCGTTCATTAAAGAAGATTATCATTATTGGAAGGATTGGATGCGACTCTTCATAGAATCTACACACATTGATCTTTGGAATATCATTGAGCATGGACCGTACATACCAGTAGATGATGAAGGAAATACCATTCCTTGTAACAGATGGTCAGCTGATCACAAAGCCAGATTTCAACTAAATTCAAAGGCCAAGTTTTTTTTTAAGTTGTGCTTTAAGCAGAAGTGAGTATGATAAAGTTCGTAGATGTGAAACTACGAAGGAGATATGGGACACTCTATCCATCACACATGAAGGCACAAACTAAGTGAAAGACTCCAAGATTAGTATTCTTGTACATCAGTATGAGTTGTTTAAAATGAAAGAAGATAAATCTGTTGATCAGATGTTTGGACGATTTCAAACTATCGTTAATAGACTTAAAGCTCTTGGGAGAATCTACGGTAATCAAGATCATGTAAGTAAGATTCTCAGAAGTCTGCCGAAAAGATGGAGACCCAAAGTCACTGCAATATAAGAAGCCAAGGACTTGAGTAAACTAAAGCTAGATGAATAGCTTAGTTCTTTAAAAATACATGAAGTAGAGCTTGATGCTGAAGACAAACCTAAAAGAGACAAATCTATAACGTTAAAGGTTGGTCATAAAAATCACAAGACTCAGAGAAATAGAAGCTCTTCGTCAAAAGCATTAAAGATAGAAGAAGTCAAGCATGATGATACTAGTGAATCTGATCAAGATTCAAGTGAAGATGACGAAGAATTATCTTTCATTTCAAGAAATATTAGAAAGATGTGGAAAAAGAAAGCAAAAGGAAATAAGAATTTCTCTTTTAAGAAAAATACCAAAGAAGAAGTCAAGAACGACAAGACCTCTATCATTTACTAAGAATGTAACAAACTAAGACACTACAAGTCAGAATGTCTGTTGCTTAGAAGAGAACTAAAGAAGAATAAAGGAAACAAAAAGAGTATGATGGCAACTTGAGAAGACTTGGATTCATCCGAATCTAATTCTGATTTAGAAGCATCAGAACAAGCAAATATATGCTTGGTAGCTAAAAAAGAAGGTGACGAGGAGGTAACTTCTAACTTTAATGAACTTCAAGATGCATATTTAGAATTGTTAGAAGATTCACATGTCATACTAAAACAATATAGATCTTTAAAAAGGAAATTTGTCGAAAAATAGAAAACGTCTATCTTAAGAAACAAGTAGACGATATGAAGAAAAAAAATTTTATTGATAGAACTGAGGAAATTAGTCAGTTGAAACAAAGGATTAATTCTCTTTCAGTAGATTTATCAAACTTTACTAAAAGTACAAAGAAAATGAATGACATGTTTAGAAACTGTCGATACGCTAATGATAAGAGTGGTTTAAGGTTTACTAAAAGAAATAGTCATTACAAAAAGAATTTTGTTCCTTATAGAAAGAAATTTCATCAGTCTTCTTTTTATTCTATTAATATTTCTAGGACTAACCCTAAAAGATCCAAAAAAATCTGGGTATCTAAAAAAGATATAATATCTACTGTAGATCTCCTTCCTTAGAAAAAGCAGCCAGCACCAATGGTATTTGGACAGTGGATGCTCGCGACACTTGACTGGAAGAAGGTCTATGTTCCTAGAGCTTCAAGATAAGAAGGGAGGATCAGTAACTTTTGGAGACAACGAGTAGAGCGAAATTGTCATAATCGACAAAATCGGTAAAGATTCCTTTGCATGTATTGATAATGTTCTGCTAGTTGAAGGTTTAAAACATAATTTGATTAGTG